>JAUCBJ010007267.1:0-92885 GCA_032718475.1 Nemertoderma westbladi
CAAATACTTGTCATAGGCTAAAAAGCGATTTAATATCTAGAAGACATCTTAATTTGGCGGGTTAAACTGCCAAAGGTCTGAAAGCGCGAACACACCCTATCACACATCGGCAGTTACCCCACCCTATCACACATCGGCAGTTACCCCACCCTATCACACATCGGCAGTTACCCCACCCTATCACACATCGGCAGTTACCCCACCCTATCACACATCGGCAGTTACCCCACCCTATCACACATCGGCAGTTACCCCACCCTATCACACATCGGCAGTTACCCCACCCTATCACACATCGGCAGTTACCCCACCCTATCACACATCGGCAGTTACCCCACCCTATCACACATCGGCAGTTACCCCACCCTATCACACATCGGCAGTTACCCCACCCTATCACACATCGGCAGTTACCCCACCCTATCACACATCGGCAGTTACCCCACCCTATCACACATCGGCAGTTACCCCACCCTATCACACATCGGCAGTTATCTCACCCTATCACACATAAAAGAGATAGACAAAGTGAAATCTAAACATATTAAACGGTTACTCCGTCTTCACAGCTCTGAATCATACATTCCTACAATGGCCTTGAAACTTGTCAATCAAAAGACCTTTATAGAGGATATACTTGAACAATACCCACACGCTTTCAACCTTGAAACTGTTACAATACCTAGCTCACAGACAAGAAATAAATATTAACTTCATAAACCAACAATACACTACAGGACCCGCCTTCTGAAACCCAACCTGGAAAACCGGTGGTCAACAGAACAGATTCCTAGTTACAAATTTCACTGCGCATAGGTGCCCCACCCCGTTCCACATAATCTCCGATTACAACTGCCGCTGTAAACCATGTTCCATCTCTGGAATCTTAAGGTACCACGCTAAAACAAATATTACGCTATTACGTTACGGTTTACGGAAAAAATATACAGTAAAATTACGTTACGGTATTGAAAAAGCTATTGCGTTACGGTTTACGTTACGGAAAAATATTGAGCTACGGCATTCCAGAAAAGATACCGTAACGTAACGTAATAACATCCTTGTTGCCGACTTTGCAAAATCTGTGCCCAACAAAAAGTTATAGAATAAAACGGAATATCAAGGTTCGATTATTTCGAGCGGTAGTAGAACCAGCGAACCAGCACTCCTATATGGGAGTCATTGCTGATATCTAACTGCTGAGGAGAAATCTCCGGATACAAGAATGCTACGCCGGGTTCATTGTGTCAATTCCAATTATATTTCACATCTCAAATCAGACTCTACTCTTCCCTTTACTTACAGTACTGTATATTATAACACAGTATTTCATTGATAATGGTGTTATTACTTTTCTTACTTAAAATCCCACCTTTCCATTGTGGTTAAATCTGTTGTTGTTAAACCTGTTCTGTTGTTAAAGCTGTAAATGTTAAATCTTGCATTCATATCTCTCCGAAGGTTATGGGTTCGATCCCTGCATGGGCGCCGGGGTTGTTTTCGTTTCGGGACGAATGCTTTAAAGTGAATACACTACCCAGGACGCATCTCTGCCTTGCTTCCTTATATGGTAGTTAACTGAGTACCAGTTTGCTTTGGGGGAGTATAGATCTGGGGGGGGGGGGGGGGGGGTAAGACTTTGTTTGTACAGTAATCCCAGTCCGTTACTTTTTTGTCACTTTTTCTTTGCAGCACACAGCGGCTGGTGGTGAGGGGGGCGGACAGAGTTTAAGTTCCCCCGGATCCTGTTTGGAGGTGTTCCGGAGCCGGGCATTTATCGAGTGCCACGGCCGCGGTTCATGCAGTTACTTCGCCAGCCATCTATCATTCTGGTTAACTACGACACAAGGAAGCGGGTTTGATGACGATACATCCTCGTGGACTGAACCGGAGACAGAAATTCATTCGGAGGAGGAAGCCATTAGAGATGGAGTTAGTCGGTGTGTGGTCTGTCAGAAATACGATACTGTATAAACAACAACGTCTCAATAAAATGAATGTCTTACTAGATAATTAAACTATACTACGTGCTAATTTATAAAGTCTACATAAAATATTATTTATTACTTACAATAAATTGTAAGTAAATTTAACTTGATGTGGTAAATACTGTATATTTATTTCACTGTCACTGTTTTGTTGTATTATTATATGTAGTTTTATATATTAATATCAGTAATTAATGTAGGAATTATACGTAATAATTATATTGAATAATTGTTGATATTATTTATGCGGTAGATCGAGAAAAGGGGAGCCGTCATGTACTTGTCAATAAATAAATTTAATATTGTAAATGTTACTATTTTGAAATAAAACTTAATGTATTCAAACTTAATTACTAGAATATAACTTCAGTATTCTTATCCTATTTCCCATCCAAATTTAAACGTTTTACATTTATTTGGAATTCTTGCATGTCAAGCTTTCCTTGGATGCCAACAAACCAGTGGAATAGTTGAATAATAGCTGACTGTGTAACTCGTTCAATATAACGGGAGAAACTTTTTGTAAACGTTTGTTGCTAAAGAATAAAAGCGAAAATAAAGTTATGGTTAACCCAGTAAGGAGGAGTGTTTTATAGAATTATAAAGTAGAAATGAATAAATTTGTAGAAAGGTTAGAGGGTGTGGGGGGGGGGGGGGGGTGGTGGGGGGCTTGCTGCATTGCAGCTGCATTTTTAATAATGCTGTACCGGCTTGTCGACAAAATTGCGCCGCCACAACTCCCTATCACCCATGACATTTGCTAGATCATGGATCCGCATCTTCAAAGCCAGTGTCCTTTAAGATGCGTCTCAAGAAAGTCATGGGCTGTCCACCATGCTTATTCACTCCATGAGGCTGCCAAAGCACAAGATTATGCACTGGCTCGCCCTCACGGCGAAAGCAATGTCCTGCAAAGCGGAGGCGACTTTGTTCTAGTGTCAAGCTTGGGGGAACCAATGAGACACATCCAATGTTATATAGTGTTTGGTTGGAGATGTGTGCATTGTACTTGACACAATGAACCCGGCGTAGCATTCTTGTGAATGTGCCATCCAGAGATTTGGTGTCCTCAGCAGTTAGAGCCCAGCATGGACTCCCATAGAGGAGTACTGGAACTACTGCTGCTCTAAATAATCGGACCTTAACTTTCCGATTAATTCTCTGTGACTTCCAAATCCTGGAAAGCCTATTCAAGGCTGCCCATGCCTTTCCCTTACGTATTCGAAGGTCCTCACCTGACTTCCGGATCCATGATCCCAGGTAACAGAAGTCGTCCACATGATCAAGCATACCATCCTTTGAGCTTATGCTCATCCGGTCAGAGATTTTCTGAGGACTTTCAAAGTTAACTGTCAAAATTTTGGTCTTTTTGGAGTTAATAAAAAGACCAACACTAGAAGCAGCCTGTTCTAATGAGCTGAGGAGCCGTTGGGCTCCCTCTACTGATTCTGAGAGTACTCCTAAGTCATCAGCAAAGTCTAGATCAGTTAGGTACTTCTGGAGCCAGTAGGTGGAGTTACCATCACCCCATCATCATTATGATGATCTAAGGACATACGTAGAACATAGTCAACCACAACTATGAACAAGAATGGCGCAAGTGTGTCTCTTTGGATGACTCCCCATAATACTTCAAATGGTTCTGTGTCACCATCAACAGTAGACACAAATGTTGTCGAAACATCGTATACTGATTTGATTGCTGCAATAATTTCATCAGGAATCCAATATAATGAAGGTATGCTTCACATACGTGAGCGAGAGACTGAATCAAACGCCTTGAAGAAGTCAACAAAGATAACAGCCAGATGTCTGTCTTTCTTTTTTGATAACTCTTCAATTATGCTTCTAAGTGCCAAAATGGGATCCATGGTCCCACGACCTTTACGGAACACATTCTGATTTCCACGGAGCAGTTTCTCAATGGGATCCCTGATGCGATTTAATAGAATTCTATTGTATAGCTTTGCAGCAATCGAGATTAATGAGAATCCCCGAAAAGAACCATAGTGTTAGGTTGCCCTTCTTGGGAACTGGCACCAACTTATTTGTTTTCATTTTTTGTGGGACTCTTGTTGTTCTGTACATGTCTACTATGATGGGATAGATGAGCTTAAAACACTCAGGTATTTTAAAGACCTCATGGGGCACACCATCTACTCCACTGGCACGATTGGTCGCAATGATCTTTGCAGCAGCCTTCACTTCTGCAAAGGAGATATCGCCAATGGGAATATCTGGGAGTACAGACTCAGACACTTTTACTTCTATAAAGTTATCAGGCAATACCCTGTCATTATTGAGGGCCAACCATTGAGGGGATCGGCTGTTGATTCTGCCTTAACCTTGGTGGTTGGTTGGCTTTTCCGCCCAGTAAGCAAGTTGATCGATTTCCATGCCTGGGATGATTGCCTGTTGTTGTCAGCATCATTGATGGCATCAACCTGTTGGTTTATTAGCTCCTGCAGATTAACAGAGTACTGCCTGTTCAGGGACCTAGATGCAGCCTTAACTGCATTCTTGGCCGCTGTAGTCTGTTTGAGTCGGGACTCTTTCTGCGCCTTATAGAGGTCATTTCGGCACTTCTGAATTTTGTGGTCAGTCCAGGGGGCCCTTTTCCTGTTTCGAGGGTGTACATGAACTGTTTCTGCAGCTGCTAACTTAACTGCGTCTGTGAAGGCAGTATAGCCCGTGCAGTGATCTACCGCATCAGAGGCAAGAACCTCATACCTGTTGCTCAGCTGTAGTGTGAAGCTGGATCTCACACTTGGCTGTTGCAAGAGAGAGGACCAGTCATGCCGCAGCAAGGCAGATTTCGTTGTTAGCACGCAGACTAAGTGTTACCTTGGCCACAATAAGCGGTCATCACTGGAGAAGGGTCGAAGTGTAAATGCATTACAGTCTTGTATAGAGCTCCTGTATTTCCTACGAAGCAGAATATGGTCTATCGGCGGTGGGGGTTAATAAACTGTTATTTGATTGGTCGGTGAAATCAGAGTAGGGCTGACAGAAACTGACGGATTCTTCGAGAATTTCGCAAACGTCGGTTAATTTTTTGTTATGTAAAATGGGCACTCCTTAAGCAAAATGGTCCCTACTTCGCCCTGTCGACACCCGCAGCCATTTTTTCACCAGTCCTTTTTTAGTGTTTTTTTTGGTATTGGTCAATGTTCTTTATTGGTATAATTACAGTACATCATCATTGTAATTAAACTAAATCTACTTACTACGGTATCTTTTATTTTTCTTGCATATATTATTCCTGGTCATGGTTATAACTGTACCGGTACCATATCTACTATTATATTGCTTACTCGTACTCGATGACTAACACTACTGTAGTAGCTTAATTACTGTAATATCTGATTACAGATTTGGAATAATAATGGTAACCTCAACTTTTTAAGTTAGCAATATTCCATTCTCATTGACTCTGTGTTATACAGGATTAACGTGATTGGTTGCTGCTTAGTAGCAGCTTTCTCCAACCAACCACATCACTTGTTTTTATACACCAACACCTAACACAACTAACCTGGATACTAACACACCCGATCTGGATCTAACCACCCCTACCAACCCGAGCTCAACAACCACTGATCCCAACACTACTAACAAGACCAGATATAATCCTAGTATAACTGACCTAAAATCTATCAAAAACACCCCTGAAACTCACAGAACTACCATAACTACCCATGTAACTAATACAACCACCCCTGAAACTAACATAACTACCCCCAAAACTACCATAACTACCCACGAAACTAACATAACTACTCCTGATATTAACATAACTACCCCTGCAACTAACATAACTACCCCTAAAACTAACATAACTACCCCTGAAACTACCATAAGTACCCACGAAACTAACATAACTACCCCTGAAACTAACGAAACTAACATAACTACCCCTGAAACTAACATAACTACCCCTGGAACTAACATAATTACCCCTGGAACTAACAGAACTACCCCTGGAACTAACATAACTACCCCTGAAACTACCATAAGTACCCATGAAACTAACATAACTACCCCTGAAACTAACATAACTACCCCTGAAACTACCATAAGTACCCATGAAACTAACATAACTACCCATGATACTAACGAAACTAACATAACTACCCCTGAAACTACCATAATTACCCATGGTACTAACATAAATACCCCTGAAACTAACAAAACTAACATAACTACCCCTGGAACTAATATAACTACCCCGGAACCTACCCCTCCCACCCCAGTCTGTAATAATATAACTACCTCAGTAACTTATAAAACTAAACTAGCACCAAACACTACACCTAACCCCGTTTTCTCAGATCCAATAATAACGACCCCAATATCTACCTTACACCTCCTGATTCCAACATCAATATTCCAGAAACTATCCTATCTATCTCAGATCCTAATATAACCATAACTAACGAAACAACCTCAACCTCGGATCCAAACATAACCCCCCCCCCAGACGATAATACAACTTACCCTATTCCATTCTACAAACGGTTTGTTGACGACAGCTATGGTATAGTACAACGTATATTAAGTGAACAGGACATTCACAACATACAGAAAATCACTAACTCCTCTTGTAACGACTTATTCCAAAACTCTGATATACAATTCACCATTGAATACTCCCACACATCACTCCCATTCCTTGACGTCTTGACACAGATTAACAACGAAACACTAACAACTACATTATACAAAAAACCAACTAGCAATAAACTCCCGATTCACTACAATAGCTTCCATGATAAGAAATTACTACTATCCGTAATTCGTAGCCAACTCCTACGCATCCACCGCAGATGTAGCGAGTCTAACGACTATACCAAACTCAGAGACGAATTCCTTGGGCTTGGCGAATGTCTACTCAGGCAGTACCCCCAGAACCTCCTTAACAAACTTAGACATTGGACTCCCCAAACTAGACCTAAAGACACTAACTCGAAACCCACATTTTACCTATCCACTAACCAACAGATGAAGGGCATATTCCAAAATACTGTACGTAGATACTCCAAAAACTACGATCTTGACATCAACATTAATGTAGTCACGAAGAACCCCACATCGCTAGGACAAATACTAACCAAAAATAAAACTCAATCGCAAACACACACAAATAACACCACTAATGAGCCATGTAACTCTAGCCGCTGCCTTACATGCAAAACTATCACTAACATACAACAGACACCATGGGGTGAAAAGATAAAAAGACACTATACATGTAAGTCCCACACTGTATGTTACTTGGCCTGGTGCCACTGCCACCCTACTCTATACTACATAGGCCAAACGAGACAGAAACTTCACGAACGCTTTAATGGACACCGCAACAACATACGACACTACCCCTCACGAGCCAATGACGGAAAATCACACGAAGACATACTCCTAGCTAGGCACATATACGGTTGTGGTTTAGAAAATCTACGCACCGCAACCATAAAACAATTCACAAACATACCCGAACTACTAGCGACGGAAGCTAACCTAATCTATACATACAACCCCCCACTTAACGTAGCAAGACCAGCAATCTAAACCCAATGTTTTATATAATACATTCTATATCTTACACAACTACAGTGCCCTCTATAGCGAATTTCAGGGGTTTTTATGTGCTTTTCCCCTACCTTCCTTTTTGTTTTTGTCTTGGTTTTTTCTGTTTCTTGTGATTTCTTACTCTGTAAAAATTACAGCTATCATTATGTTGCATTCTACCTAACCATGCGCTTTAAGTAGATACCTCATAATCCTATGTAACCTACATAATCCAATTATACCATTCAGTATGTAGACACATGACCACTCCTGGGATTTCCCTATCAACTTCTCCCAACCTTATAACCCAACCTGCAACCCTATATTTGTACTCTAGATTGACAGCTTATAACTAACTCGGTGTATTTTCCCTCTCACAATTACCTTACGTTATACAGTACATACATACACGTTAACCTTTTTGGGATTCACCTATCAGGTATTCATTCCCCTTTAAAACTTATATATACTGTATATATATAGACCCCCACCTTTTCCTGTTAGTTGCCAGTACATAGTCTGATGCAGACCGGTAGGTCGAAAACGTTTACTATTGTATCTTTATCTAATATAATATAACCAGCTAAAGACCCTCAATACTTTATTTTTTCTATCATCTTTACATTATACAAATGGAATAATGTTAATGTAAAAGCTTTTGTGGGATAACTGATTCGTTTGCCTTGCTAACCAGTTCCCCCCAGTCGCTAGAATACTCTAAAAAGGGATCTATAACTCGAATAGCGCAAGCTACCGGCTGATTGGCTGATTCGCTGTGCGAAGGGATCTGGGCTACGTTTGATTGTCCAACCAGCTTGGGAAAGTATCTGCCAATAGAATTTGAGTTGATTTTGATTTCGACCTATCACAGATCTACTGAACTGAATTTTCCTATCTTTATGCTCTTTCTCTGTGTTGGGTGGAAGCCTTTGTAAATAAGGTTATTCTTATCAGTTTTCAGTGTTGTTGGTCTTTCTTTCCTGAGCCAGGAGAGAACGGCTTGTAAATATTTTGTGCTTTTCTGTTTTAGTCTAACACTAGTAGGCTTAATTATAAAGGGCATATATCCGTTATCATAACATAACAAACTGGTTACCAAACTTAACGCACACTGAATCACTGTGCATACTTTTGTATTGTTATACTGCTATTTACTGTCAGTTCTTCATAATATGGTTGATGAATTATTATATTTGGAATAACGATAAATAACCCCGAAACCCAATATTCTTGATATACCGAAGGTAAGAGAGAAAGGTTACATATAACGATTGTGACTTATGTTAAAGTGGTTTGAAGTGAATCTAATGTTATTTGATAGACCCTACATGAGTCAGTCCGTGTTCCTTTTATATATAACTAAAATCAGTGAAGATCGGCAGATCAGTGTGCAGTATTGTGCAGCATTGTGTATGGGTGAACCTGATAACGAAGCATTTCCTAAAGAATGCGCCATATATGTGAATTATAACTAAGCCATATCGTTGTGAGTAGTTTAAGTCATAACTCTGTTTGTATAAATAGAGCGCCACGTCCTAAAGGAACTGTTAATATTCCCCGAAGGTGAATAATATTGTCAGAGATTATATAATACTGTCAGTCGAATAATACATTAGGCTTACATAGCAATAAGATTAAGCCGTCGAACCCAATCTCCCGGGTATATCCAGCGGGTGAATGATCGCGCACAGATTGGTTTCGACTAGTGTAGTGAATTAAATACTTGTCATAGACTAAAAGTGATTTATTATCTAGAAGACATCATAATTTGGCGGGTTAAACTGCCAAAGGTCTGAAAGCGCGAACAATAACGGATATAGCTTCTTTATTGCAGTAAGCAATAAAGTTGAAAGTACCGGTCAACCGGTAAACCTGAACGGTCCATCTGTAGGTCAGTAGGCCCAACTGCCAGAACCGGTACTGCCGTAGGCCCGTAGGTCCAACTGCCAGAACCGGTACTTCTGTAGGTCCGTAGGCCTAACTGTCCTAACCGGTACTTCCCGTATAAGTACAGCAGTATTATTCGATTTGATTATATATGCCGGTAGGTCTTAATAATTAATCGGGGACACCTGGTTTTTATTGGGATTTTACTTAGGCCTATTTCTGTCAGTTTTATTTATTTGTAGGCCAGTATTGAGCAGAAGGCGTGTAAGCCTGATCAGATTGTGCAGACAATTTGTAGGTTGAACTGTTGTCTGATTGCTGTTAGGTCTGAACGGATTGCAGTGTGTGTAGATCACCTGTCCGATAAAGAACGGTTAGGAAGTAGGGGCAGCGAATGCTGTAAGGTAAACCCCCAACTAAAGAATAAGTCGTACTACTGGGTTAGAACGCATACTACCTAATCATTTCGGAGTCTGCATGTCCTGTAGTTTATTTAGGCTTGAGAGTAGTCTGCCATCGTTTAGTCTGTACTTTGTTTGTGTAAGTCTGTACGGGTAGCGTATAATATTTATTTAGATAATTTGTAGGCTGGATAGTTGTCTGGCTGTTATTAGGTCTGAACGGATTGCAGCGTGTGTAGATCACTTGTCCGATAAAGAACGGTTAGGAAGTAGGGGCAGCGAATGCTGTAAGGTAAACCCCCAACTAAAGAATAAGTCATACTACTGGGTTAGAACGCATACTACCTAATTATTTCGGAGTCTGCATATACCGTAGTTTGTTTAGGCTTGATAGTAGTCTGTCAGTGTTCGGTCTGCATTTTGTTTGAGTAGTTTGTACGCGTAGCGTAATATTTATTATTCAGAGTTTATGCGATTATCCGCAACATTCATTCCCCAAGTTTGTTCCTACAGTAATTGTGTTTGTTATACATACCGCTATAGTTAAATTAACCCCGGTACTACACGGGCTGCTTGGCGTAGGTAAAGACTGGTGATTTTGTGCATCGGTCACTCCAGCAGATGCCGTGGTTCTTTTAGCTGTTCAAGTATATTTAACTACTGATTATCTGATTGTACAAGTACTCGTATCTAATTAGGGTTTAGTGTACAGTGCTTTCCGAAAGTAATTAGTGTAGACATTATATTTGTGTTGTAAAGTGGTTGATAGGCACGTTCGATTAGCTCTATTAACTTCTAGGTAGGAACACTCCATGATACATAACGTAGAACCTATAGCGATACGGCTATAGGTCGTCAGGCGGTGGTATTTTCCTATCTGGACAACGCAGTGTATTTACTACTACGTATTATTTTCAAATACCGCAGTACCCTGTCCGTTGTAATAACCAGATTTCTAACCCTTTGTTAGGCTGGTTTGTAGACTTCTTGTAAAATTACCCTGAAAATTCGTATTTTGTGTTTTTGTAAATTTTTGTGTTTATTTAGAGATTGTAATCTCACCCGAATTGTACGTAATTTGTAGTATTAAGTAACTTAGGTAAATTAGTATTATTTGTTTTAGTGTCCTATAAGTAACACTTCACTGAAAGCGCACCGCTTTGTGCAGTGATTACTCCCCAGAAATAATAACATTTATTTCAAACATTGACAAAACCCATTAAAACGGGTATATATATATTATAAATCAAATCTAACGATTTAGAAATAGTAGGCCTACCATACAACCATTAGGTCTCAATATCAGTTGGATTACTGCTCAAATAACGGTAGTAAAGTAAGTAAAGTAACCAAGTAACCCTAAAATACAGAAATTCAATTATTTAAAATAATTGATATACCGGTATTTACGATAGGCCTATTATCTTTATTTCTATAAATTTAGGCTGAAATTATACCGGTACTTTATAATTAATTCTAGTCCAGAATTGTAATTATATATACTACAAAACTGTAAGCTGTATACCGGTATTCCCGATAGGCCTATTATATATTTATATATATTTGTGCTAAAATTATACCGGTATTCTGTGATAAACCTAGTCTGTAATAATACTTATATAGTTGTATATACTATAAGTATACCGGTATTCTAATATATTATATATATCACGCTACACTGAGTAGCAGTACCGGTAATTAATTACTAGGCTAGCAGTTAATACTGAGTTACTAGACTTGCTCAGACTGTAATACAGCAGTAGACATTCAACTGTATACATAAACATGTCTGATACTAAGCAGAACCTGTCAGACAGTTTATTAGATGTAACTATCTGCGACTCAGATAGAGGCGTAGAACCGTCTAGTCGTAAGTTCAGTTCACCTCCCACTGTGAGGAAAGTCATCCCTCCAGTAGTAATAAAAGCACCTATGCTGGTCCAACATCGTAGGTCTATCATAGGCACTCGAGCTCAGGTCAAGCGGGACCAAGAAGCAGCGGAACAACAACAACCCGCGAGCCAAGAATTTATTTCTCAGCGGCCCGACAGCTCCAGTAGCGAAGATACTGTAGAACTGACACCCGAGCGCGGAGCCAAGATGACGGATGCGGTTTATACGGATCCCCTTCTCATCCTTCCTGCAGCTGTACTCACTAGATTATTGATTGCGGTGGAAGAACACCAGATCGATTGGGCGAGAAGTCAGCGATCAACTAGAGATAATTATGCGGGATACACGAGTGAAGAACTGAAGTCTATTGTCGAGTCGCAATGGAACTTCCCCGGACCCGGACTCCCGTTTGATTTATCAGAAGCTGCCTGGGAAGACATACACCGGATGGGAGTAGCCAAGGAAACCATCGATCCAGCTGTGTGGAAGAGGTCCGCAGCCGGATACGCACAGGGATTCTTCAGCTCTATGGAGCGAGTAGAAAAACAACTGTTACAACAACCTCAAGGACCTCAAGAGCAGGGACAGCTGCTTTATCAAGTAAGAGAAAGAATTCTACGAATCAGGTTAATATTATCGGCCTTTGAGGAGGCTTCTAAACGAAGACAAGACACGTCGTTGCAAGTTGCCGTAAAAACTTGGTTTCAACGGGTGAGTCGCCAGGTTCAAGGAACAGCTCAGTGGAAAGCTCAGCTGGAGGAGCGCTCAACCCATGGAGAATCGACAGACGCTACTTTTTCCCAAGTGGAAAGTGAAGCGACGGCAGAGAAACCGCATAAGAGGGATGCCATTGACATTTATCTGTCAGACTATCAACGTTTTTTAGGTGATGACGAGTTGAGGAGAAGGTTAGAGGGACTTAGCCCTAATAGTGAAGGAACCAAGCTTGTGTTGGATGCCATCGATGTGGAAATGAGGGCTGCGAATCAGGCTAAATTTGATGAACAACTCCGCATCACACGAGTCCAGGAAGAACAAGTAAAGAAAAAACGTATAGAAGACAGAAAGGCAGCGGCAGTAGCAGCAGCAGTAGCAGCTGCAGAAGCAGAAACAAAAGCGGCAGCGGCAGTGGCAGCGGCAGAGGCAAAAGCGGCAGTAGCAGCAGCAAAGGCAGCGGCCGAAGCAGAAACAAAAGCGGCAGCGGCAGTGGCAGCGGCAGAGGCAAAAGCGGCAGTAGCGGCAGCAGGGGCGGTGGCCGAAGCGGAAAGAAAAGTGGCGGAGGCAGTGGCAGAAGCCGAACGGAGAGCGACTGAAGAAACCACCCAATTAGAATTGGAAAACATTCAGGAGAATCAAGACTGCATAAATAAACAGTTAACAGCTAGTAATATGCAGATGATGAATCGATCTACTCCCAAAAGACAGGGATATACATCATCTGAGGAAGGCGATACCACCGATACTGAAGGCAAGGGAAATAGATCTCGTCTAAGTAGACGTAAAAGAACATTCCACCGTCAGAAATTGCCTGATTTGCCTCCAGCTGTTAGAAGGCAACTAAATAACACCAACTTAGGTAGTACAGAGCCCACAGACCAAATAATTAAAATAGAAAGACTCCCTACTATAGTAGATGAGCCTGAGATAATTAGGCCTGTTCTTGAAATCACCCCTTCGGTGATAGACACACCTGTGCTCCCTGAAACTACCTCTAAATTCCCTCTGCATAGCACTAAGCTACCTGTGCCCCGTAGAACTGCCCAGGAGACAGTTCAGGTCCTGGACCCCGAGCGAAATATTCCTGATTTGTCGCCCGTTGTCCCTCGTCTGCCCGCTACAACGTTGGCGACTCCCGCTTCGGCGGTCGAATGGGTGGACGAGAGACGGCGGGGGATGGATCTCCTGCTCGGGCAGATGCAGGAGACTGTTCAGCAATTTAAGGGCACAGTAAGGGAAAGTAGGCTAGAGTTGCAAGAAGTGCAGCAAAGTATCGCGCTAGAACGCGATAAATTAGTAAATACCCAAAAGGGTATACCACCACCCTCTGTAACAATGTGTCAACCTGTTAGGTCTGAAGTATCGCATGCGCAAGGTGTGGAGCCTACACGCATCTATACTGCTAGCGAAGTAGAAACTCCTATAGTGAACCCTATTAAGGGTAATTATAGACCTGTTGATAATGATATTCCATATAGAACTGATCATAATCCGAGAAATTTATATACCGATAACTCGATATTAAATAACACGATGGCCCAAGAAAGTTTTACGCGTCAAATGGCTAGAACCGAAGCCCGGCAAGCGGTGAAGGTGGGAGAGATCGTCAAGTTCAATGGAGATGAGATGAAATGGTTACCTTTTAATGAATATTACAAAGATAACATACAGAACTCTGTACTATCTAATGGAGAGAAACTTAGATTCCTCATCGAGTGCTTGGAAGGATCTCCCAAGTTAATGGCGTTAAAGTTTATTGGACATCCAGATGGATTAAGACAAGTTTGGGACACACTAAACATCAGGTATGGTAATAGGAATAATATCGCTAAGTATTTATATGCAAAATTAGTAGCGCCCAGAAAGTTCATCAGCAGTGGGATAATAGAGTTTTCCGATGAGATTCAAGAGATCTGTAGACAATTAGATTGGTTAGGTAAGTCTCAGGAATACCAAAGTTCTATGGTCATTGGAGCTGTGGCTTCTACTTTACCGAAAGGTGGGGTAGGCACACGCTGGGATAAGAAAGTACTATATATGATGGAACAACAACGACGAGACCCTACCATGGCTGATCTCATGTCATTCCTAGATGGAGAAGTGAAATTACAGCTACTGAAACTGTCTAGAGAGAAGACACCGGAAAACAAGGTAAGTGAAAAACCCGTCTCTAGGAGAAAGGTAACACCAGTGTGTTATACAGACGACGGCGAAAGCCAGACTTCTCAAGGAGAAGATAGCGGGAAAGACACTGAGAGATCTTATTATGTCAATAAAATGCCTAAAGATCAGGTGAGTAAATTCAAGTCTCGAGCAAATGACAGGAGAGAACAGGTAAGAAAAACTCCTCCCACGTCTCCCAAGAGAATTCCGGTGAGAAAGCCCGAAGAAAAGGCAAGTGTACACAATGTGACTCAAAATAAGGTAAGTAACATCAAACCGAAATGTGCGCTGTGTGACGGGACCCACCGTTTAAATATGTGTGATGAATTCCTGAAGAAGTCATTAACGGAGAGACGCGAAGTCATGTGGGATAAGCGGTTATGTTATAATTGCCTCAGACAAGGACACCAATGGCGTACCTGTTTCTCTGACATAAGGTGTGCAAAGTGTGGTGCGAAACATCATATCTTGTTGCACACTGAATTCGAGCGAAATAGTCCGAATCAGGTAAGTGATTCCGAGCTACATGTCCAATTCAGTGATGTGAACGACACTGATCAATCTGAGATGGAAGGATTCTATACAGACGAGTTCTCCGACGAAGACGAATCCTGTTACATGATAAATACCGCAGTGTATCGAGCGCTCACCTATGAAAAAGATACAGACAACGACTTCACTCTAACTACTTCTGAGCGACAACCATCTTGGAAAGAGCCATCTTCCAATGTAGGGATCTGTGGGCGTATCTACTATTGCTGCGAGGCAGCAGATGAATAAAACCTTTATCTATAGCAGATACTGTCAGATAGATATGTATAATAGGGTCCTCCGGGGACCGGTCACGGCATGTAACAAAGTAGCCTAGATAAAAGAATATGTACTGCAGTGCTCTGACTAACACCGACATACTGACTGTCCAACACCGGTAGGTCTCCCCCCCCTCGTCCCAGGGTGTCCGTGGGGCGAGCCATATATTATCACCACACCCCCTTACGAGCTCGGATTAGCCGTCTAAGGCTGTGCCGAGCTATCAACCGTTCTGTCCTACAGTCTGTCGGGTTGCTGACGCGTCCGTTTTGGATACCTCGAAACTGAAAGTTTATCGAAGGTCTGAGTTTCCACTAGGGGTTCACGCCAACGCAGTTTCTTGGTGGGTGTGGGTCCCGTTGGGGCCGCATCCGGTGGCGGAGGGCCCATTGGTGTCGCCTGGTGGGCGGTGTCCGGGATTAGTAAGCGTCGGTTCCGGACAAGGGTGCGTCCGGACGGCATCCGGACTGTATACTTCCGGTGGGAACCAGTCTCTACGACGGTTCCAGCGCGATCCCATCGCTTGGTGGTCGGGTGTTGAACCCTTACCCGGGCGCCTATCGTGAGAGGTTCCAAATCTTTGGCGCCGCGGTTGTACTGGGTGGTCCGGGCCGATTTGATGGCTGGCGCCACCCGGTCTAGCTCCGTCCGGGTCTCTTGTATAGTCCGGGCGAAAGCGGTGTGGTGAGCTGGGACACGCATCCGCATTGGGTGTCCGAAGACAATGTCCGCTGGGGAAGAGCCGCTCTCCCTGGGGCTGTTGCGGAGTTCCAGGAGCCCCTCCAGGAACACTTCGGACGTAGTAGAGCCCCCGGTCTTTACCAGAAGGCTCTTCAGGGCCTTTACCGCCGACTCGGCGTGCCCGTTACTCTGGGGGTATTCCGGTGACGACGTGACCGGTGTGACCCCCCATTCCTTCAGGAATTTCGTCGTCGCTGCCGCGGTGAATGGGGTCCCGCCATCCGAGCGAAAGCGGGTCGGCACCCCGTACCGGATGAACCAGTCTCGCAGGGCGGTGATTGTCCGGTCGGCAGTAGGTGGGGCGGAAAACGAGTACACTTCCGGCCATCCGGAATATCGATCGGCGGCGGCCAGGAAGTGCTTCGCCCCAAGGGAGAAGAAGTCCCCCGAAATGTCCTCGAAGGGTCGAGTGGGTGGAGGTTCCGACTGGAACGACTCCTTTGTCTGGCTCGATCGGCCGGTCAGACATTCGCTGCAAGAGCCCACGGTCGTCCGGATATCGTTAGTTATGCCTGGCCAGTAGACACACTGCCGGGCACGTCGGAGCGTCTTCTCCACCCCCTGGTGCGAGGCGTGGAGGCGCGTAAGGGTAGATTTCCGCGACGCTGTGGGGACCACAATGCGATGGCCCAGCAGGGCCAGGTCCCCGTCCGTGGTTAACTGGTCCCGGACAGACCAGAAGATGTTCACCGCTGGGTTTGTCTGGGTGGATTCCGGAAACCCAGCCTCGATAGCCGCGAGTAGGGCTTTGTAGTCCGGATCGTTCCGAGCCAGTCGGGCGAGTTCATCGAGGACTGGATCCGCAAGGTGGGCGGAATCGGAGCCGGTTATGTCGGCGGCGGTCTGGCGGGTGACGGCCCGGATGTACGTCGCCATTTCGCCGTCGTCCACGATGTCGTCCGGTGTCGGGTCGTTGACGGGGGCGCGGGACAACGCGTCGGCTATGGCGTGGTCCTTCCCCTTTGTCCACGTGGTGGTAAACTGGTAGGGAGCCAGTTTCGTTTTGAGCCGCTGGAGGCGCGTGTTGTCGGTCGCGTCCACCGTGTATTTGTCGATGATCGTCACCAACGGCTGGTGGTCTACGATTAGGTTGAAGTGTGGGAGGCCGAGAAGGTACATACGGCATTTTTGCACTGCCCATACGACGGCGAGCAGCTCGAGTTCTACCATGGCATACCGGGACTCGGTCTCGGTGGTGAACCTCGAGCCGCACTCGACCAGCTTCCAGTCCTCCCCGTGAAGTTGGAGGAGGGCGTAGCCGAGGCCCTTCAGCCGGGACGCGTCTGTCACTAGACGGGTTTCCCGGGTCGTGTCGAACGGGACGAGGGCTGGCGGTGACGTCAGAGCCAGCTTGGTTGTCTCGAAGGCCCGTTCGTGGTCCACCGTCCAGATGAAGGTCGCCTTCGTGCTTAGGAGGGGACGTAGCGGGGACATCGCGGCAGCGATGTCTGCTGAGAACGGAGCGAGTTGCTCCACCAGTCCGAGGAAGCTCCGGAGATCGGTGATGTTCCCAGGGCGGGGGAAGGCGGCAATCGTCTTCAGTTTCTCGGGGTCGGCCTTTATCCCGGAGGCGCCGACGAGGTACCCAGCGAACCGAACCTCGGTCTGGGCAAACTGAACCTTCCCCGGGTGTAACGTGATCCCGTAGGTCCGGCACCGCTCCATAAACCTCGCGATGTTCTCCATGTGTTCCTCCATTGTATCGTTGTAGAGGAGTACATCGTCTACAACCTTGATGAGGTTAGGAAGTCCCTGGATGGCGTCGTCGCCTCGACGGTTAAACTCGTCGCCGGACGAGATCAGCCCCATCACACTACGAGTGTGACAGTACCGGCCCCAGGGAGTCGCGAAGGTGGTGAGGAGTTGGGATTCCTCGTCGAGGGGAACCTGCCAGTAGCCACTGGCTGCGTCGAACACGGAGAAAATCTTTGCAGTCGTGGAGACTCCGGCGACTGCGGTCCGTGGATTCGGCGTCGGGTAATAGGGGCGTCGGACCTGCGAGTTTAGGTGGCGGAGGTCCACGCAGAGTCGCAGTCCTCCGTTGGGTTTAGGCGCCACCGTCATCGGATGGGCCCATTCCGTAGGTTCCTCGACCCGGGTGATGACTTCCCGTCGCTCTAGCTTGTCGAGGAGTTCTTTCACCTCGTCCCGCATCGCGAACGGGACAGGTCGCGCGCCGTTGACGTGGAACGGCTTGGCCCCATCCTTCAGCTGTATACGCATGGGCGGGCCATGCATCGTTGGAAGAGGCGCGGAGTCGTTGTCGAACACGTCGCTGAACTCGCGGAGGAGATTGTCCCGGGAGCGGATCGCCGGGGACGGAGCAACAGAAGCGACGGTTCCGCGGCTGTGTAGGGGAGCCGGGAAGGTGCGCGGGAGGATATCCAGGTCCTGGATGGTCTTCTTCGAGAGGATCAGTCCGTCGGACTCGGGAGAGATGACCAGCTCGGTGGTCGCCGTCGTCCCGCAGTAGTTGATCTCCACTGGGTACCGCCCCACGGCCGCCATGGGGAGTCGGTTGGCCGCCTCGAATTTGTCGTCGTCTCGAAGCGGGAGGAGGTCGTCGAGTCGCCCTCCGAACCGGAGAAACAGTCCCTGGTTGAAGATATTAGCGGCCGCACCGCTATCCGGGAGGGAGTGACGAACCGTCCCCTTGAGGTTCCCGATCCCGGAGTCCGTCAGGCCCACCGCGATATAAGAGAGTTTGCAGGCTGTTTCCTGATGGTTGGCAACGCTGCTAATACTCTGGCAGTGGTACACTGTGGACACCCTCTTCTTGGTGGCGGACCGGGACCGGCACATCCGCTTGATATGCCCCGTCCTGCCACAGCCGTGGCACTTGACCCCCTTGGCGGGGCATTCCGAGCCAGGGCCCGCCTCATGGGGTTCCCGGCCGCAGTTGCCGCAACTGCGGCCGCTAGGGTTCCGCCACGCGGGGTCGGGTGATGAGTTCCGGGTGCTCATCGGGGAGCGGGAGATAGCGGGGTTGCGGGAGGCCGAGCGTTCGCGTTTGTACGCGGAGAGTTTGTTTACTGGTTTCCCGCTCGCGAGGATCGAGTCGTTCCGTTCGCTGGCTTCCACGCTCTGCGCGATCCTCACGCAGTCCTCGAGGGTCGGTTGAGGAAGAACCTTGAGAAGGGGAAGGACCTTGAGGAGTTCCGTCCGGGTCTCCGAACATCGAAGACCCACTAGGATCTGGGTAACGATCTGCCGGTCGCGGCAGTTCCCGCAGAGCTCCGCAGTGTCTGCGAGATCCTCCAGGGCCACCCGGAAGGAATCGAATCCCTCGGTCGCGCCTTGCCGGCGCTCGTGGAACTTGATCGCGTCGATCGCGATACTCCTCTTGGCGCGGAGGTGGCCCTGGAGTGCATCGAGGACCGTCTCCGTGGTTGTATCGTCCGCGTCAATGTCCACGTGTAGGGTGACGCGGATGGTCTCCTGTAGGCCGCTACCGAGGGCAGCAACGAGCGCGTAAACCTGCTCGGCCCGCGGGAACATAGCGACCTGTTGTCGGTGGGCGTGGACCCGCCACGCCTGTCTCCACCGGCGGAACATGGAGAACTCGACGTCCACGTCGATCTTCTCCATCGTCGAGATGTCGATTACCCGGCGTCGGGGAGCCGGGTTCGTGACGGCCCCCGCGTACGTGGGTTGGGTCGTCGGTAGTTCCGGTGTGGCGGCCGCCGCCACGCCGGGTTGTAAAGCCGCGAGGAGTTTAGCGATGCGGTCGTCCGCGGCCGCCTGTTGTTGAAGTAGGCGGTCATCCGCAGCCTCCTGGCGACGGTTGGCGTCCTCCTGCTGTTGCGCCAGCAGCTGAGCCATAGCAGTCTGCTGTTGGGCGAAGGATTCGTGCGAGGTCGTCCATTCGGATAGGGGCGCGACTGCCGCCTCGGGCTTCTAGAGTTTCGTCGCCGTCGCTGCTGTCCGCCGTGGGCGGGGACGTGATCTTCCCTTTGGATTTAGGCGGCATGGGCCCAAGTTATCCTACACACTGCGCCATGTGGGCGTATCTACTATTGCTGCGAGGCAGCAGATGAATAAAACCTTTATCTATAGCAGATACTGTCAGATAGATATGTATAATAGGGTCCTCCGGGGACCGGTCACGGCATGTAACAAAGTAGCCTAGATAAAAGAATATGTACTGCAGTGCTCTGACTAACACCGACATACTGACTGTCCAACACCGGTAGGTCTCCCCCCCCTCGTCCCAGGGTGTCCGTGGGGCGAGCCATATATTATCACCACAGGATCCGAGAGTTTCCTGTGGTGCAAGTAAGGGTTCACGGACCTAAGAGGAGTTATGTAGTGAACGCCCTCCTTGACTCCGGTAGTACAGGAACATTCATCGACAAAGAGCTAGCCGAAGATATATTTGCTGGACAACTCAAGTTCCAAACTAAGCTCAACATGTCCGGCATTATGCAAGTTTGGAAATCTACAATCACAGCGGATTATTATGTAGGAGCGTTGTCCACCCCCCAGGACGAACTAGGAGAACATAGCATAAGGTCAGTGAAAATGGTGGCTATAAAGAACTTCGCTACTACTCAAGCAGACCTTTATAATTGGGACGAGGATGAGAGCATCCAACATCTTAACATACCTCGATTCCAGACTGATTATCCTGGAGTGCAAATACTCATCGGCCAAAACGCGCATGAGGCGCTGGAGACATTAGAGAAACGGCCTGCTCAACCGCAGCCCCTACAGACCTATGCGGTAAGAACTAGAGTAGGTTGGTACTTTACTGGCCCTTCCCGTAGAACACTCAGAGAAAGACTACCGCAAGAGAGAGTCTGCCAGGTGAGTGAATGGGAAGATGATGCTAGTGAGGGAGACGATTCAACTGAGGGAATTCCATACTCCTCAGATAACGATGACGTTCACCAGCTTTTTGATGAGGAGAATACCATCAATCTCCTTAAGGAAAACGAGGCTTGGCAAAACCAAGTTAACTTGTGTCAACTTCTCTATCCATCTGAACGAGAAGCTTATAACGACGAGTTAAATGACGTCATTGAGCGTTGCAATGCCAAGACTCGAGATGAACATGCTGTACGATTCTTTATGCAAGAGGCGGTAGAGCCCAATTCCTACGATAAAGCCTTATCGGTGGAAGAGGAAAGGGCCAAGCAGATCCAAGAGACAACTACACGTTTCCTCAAAGATCAAGGTAGGTATGAAGTCGGTCTACCTTTCCGCAAGAGAGAACCGAAGTTCATCAATAACAGACCCTTGGCGGAAAAAAGAATCGCGCAACTCCATCGACGCCTTACGGCTAATTCTTCAGCTAAAGCAATGTATCAAACACAGCTGGAGAAATTTATTAGTAAGGGATACGCGGAGAGAGTACCGGAAGAAACACCTGTGACTGAAAGAACGTATTACTTAACCCACCATTACGTTCCTAAACCCGGTAAGCCACATGAAGTGAGAGTAGTGTTTGATGGCTCCGCTCTTTACATGGGTCAATCCCTTAACTCTGAATTGTTACCCGGACCCAACTTACTTCAATCTTTGTTGGGAATTCTTTTAAGATTGAGACAATATTCGATTGCTTTCGCCTCCGATATAGAAGGCATGTTCTTACAAGTCAAGGTGCTAGATAGGGATCGAGATAGTCTAAGATTTCTGTGGTGGCCCGAAGGAGACCTCAACCAGAAACCGGTGGAGTACTGGATGACCATCCAGGCCTTTGGGATAATCTCAAGCCCTTCCAACGCCTGTTCGGTAGTGCGTACCACTGCAGAGGACAACCGAGAGGCCTTCTCTAAGGAAGTGATCGACAACATCAAGAAAGACATATACATGGACGACAATCTGAAGTCCCTTCCATCAGTTGAGGAAGCCATTGAGGTCGCTAAAGGAACGGTAGAGTGCTTAAAAAGAGGTGGGTTTCGATTAACGAAATTCACCAGCAACTCCCGTGAGTTTCTGGAGTCGATCCCTGCAGAAGATCGGGGGGCGAAAGATCTAGATTTGATCAAAGATGATCTACCAGAAACCAAGACACTCGGCTTGAAATGGGACACAGAGCGAGATATCCTGTTTTTCCAGCTAAAACAGCGAGATAATCCAGTCCGAACCAAACGGATTTGCTTAAGTATACTGAGCACTTATTTCGATCCATTGGGATTTATTAGCCCAGTTATATTGATTGCTCGTAGTTTGGTACAACAAATGTGGCTTGAAAACCACTCATGGGACGATCCACTTAAGGGAGAATTATTGAAGAAGTGGATGAAATGGGAAGATTCTCTGCCAGCTATCGAGGATTTTATAATTTCCCGTTCATATTTTGGTCATGTTCTCCCTACGTATTCCTATCAACTCCATGTGTTTGGAGACGCCAGCGATATGGGAATAGGTATAGTAGCCTATCTAAGGGTGGAAACTCCGGATGGAATCAAAGTCGCCCTGGTTACTTCTAAGGCATTAATCAACAACAAGTTGAAAGTTCCTCGAGCGGAGTTAAAAGCGGCTCTATACGCTACAGCCATCGGCCGGAATGTAACCGAACAGATTGACTATCCATTAGAGAAAATTGTCTATTGGACCGACGCTTTACTCGTGTTAGAGTATATAACCAATGAAGTCTGTCAATTCAGCGTCTTCGTTACCAACAGGGTAGCCATCATACTTAGTCGCACGACGATGGACCAATGGAGACATTGCCCCGGAACGATTAATCCAGCAGACATCGCTTCCCGAGGAGCGACTCCAAAGGAATTGGTAAATACTCCCGAATGGTTAGGAGGACCCGACTTTCTCTACAGAGAAGAAGAAGAATGGCCTCCCCATCTCACAACAGCAGAGATCAGACAGGCCAAGGGAGCGGAGAAAGTTAAGCCCAAAACTCGAGCGAGTAAATCGAAGTTGTTTAAACCTGCGGTTGATCTATCTGTATTATTTACTTCCGGAGATGATGCTTTGGATCAGAAACCCACCGCTACGACTAAAGAAGTCTTGGAAATCCGTGAAAAGGATTGGAAATCTGGAATACCAGATATCGCACAAGGACTCTCACCCCTCTTGCAGAGAGCGATTCGTCACTACAGCTCCTGGAATCGGCTCTGTAAAGCCGTCACCTATTTAAAACGATGTTTTCATCATCGTTACTCCGGGACAAAGACCAATAGTGATGATGCTCCATCAACATCTGCACGAGTCCATGTTGTTAAAGATCTCCCCAAATACAAGATATCCGACAGGTTTCTAAAGGAGAAGATCAGTTACCAGGAGCATGATGAAACCAACAAACAGATGCTGAGACTCCTACAATGTTATGAGGATTTCGATAAGTATTTCCTGTTGTTAAGAAATCCACAGATGCGCTTAAGGGATCGCTTCTCTAGTACCATGATAGATGGGTTAATACGTGTTGGATTCAGGCTGACCAACGCCCCATTATCCTTTGACACTAAGTTTCCCATCCTCATTAGAAATCTTGACATACAAATCAAGATAATTGTAGATGTTCATAGCAAACTGTACCATGCTGGTAGAGAACGAGTTCTGAGCGAAATTCGAACTCGCTACTATTTTTATAAACCCCGTAGGGCTCTGAACCAAGTTCTTAGGAACTGCATACCCTGTAGGAAAGCATTCAGTAGGCCTTTAACACAGCGAGAGGCAGAATTACCTAGGGAAAGAGTAAGCTTCTATGAACCACCCTTTACTAATACCGGTGTGGATTTATTTGGCCCTATTGAAGTATATCGTGCCCGGACTATAGTCAAGAGATGGTGTGTCATCTTCGTTTGTATGACTTGTAGAGCTATCCATCTCGATATGGTAAACGATCTATCCACCAACAGCTTCGTGTTGAGTTTACGACGACAGATCGCTCGCTTCGGAACCAGTAACACGATGAGATCGGATAAGGGAACGAACTTCATTGGCGCCAACAACGAAATTCAAGCTTACGTAAAGGACTGGAACAAAAGACAGGTGGACGATCAGCTAAGGATAACAGCGTCTAGCTGGACCTTCAACGCCGCCGACGCCCCTTGGTGGGGAGGAAGTTGGGAGAGATTGATTAGGAGCGTGAAGACTGCGTTCCACTTTATTGTGCCTTGTCGCGCTTATCTCACCGACGAACTATTGCGGACGTTAATGGAGGAAATCGCCGCCTATCTCAACGAAAGACCGCTTATGCCAGTCTCTTCAAATCCTGATTCCCTGGAAGCGCTAACACCCGCGCACTTTCTACTGAAGAAACCCGTAGCCATGCTCCCACGATCGGAGATCACAGACGGAGACGAGTACTGCCGTCGAACCTGGCAACTTATGCAGTTGCTATCCCGTCGTTTCGCTGACCATTTCGAGAAACATTACCTGCCCACTCTACAACTTCGAACTAAGTGGTTTGCGCAGCAAGAAAACGTCAGCGCTGGAGACATGGTGCTTATTGTGGACCCCGATCTCCCACGTAAGCGATGGCAAACAGGACGTATCATCGAGACTCATATCTCGAGCGATGGTTTGGTGCGATCAGTAGAGCTCGTCGTAATGCGGCGTAACTTTAAGAAACCAGGGATAGTCTTTGAGACTCAACAGCTCAATCGCCCAGTGGGTCGTTTATGTTTACTGGAAAGAGACAGAGAGCTCTCCGGAAACTATGGAAGGCAAGAAACTCTTCCCACGACCACTTCCCTAATCCAACCGACATCTAGGGACTCCCCAACTTAATATCGTTCGGAGTGGGTGTGTGACTCTATTATTTTATATTATTTTATTATTTTATATTTATGTATGTATTACTATGTAATTTTATTATAATCGTTTTATTTAATTTAGTAGAATATTATTTAGCGATTATTTTGTAGAATAGTGCAATATGTTCGTGTTTATTACGTACGTAATTACTTATATTATATTTAGTGAGACGGCGAAGAAATAATTATTTTTTCTCTTTCCTTACTGCCCGTATTCTATTATAAATACGTAACTACAGTAAGATGAAATGTCCATACTTATTGAAGTACAATAAAGCCACTACTATATTTAAGTATTATTGGTAGGCAGAGTATTAGGAATGCAAAGTTCAGATCCTCGTGTCTCGGCTAAACCAAGCTCTGGGTAGACCTTGGAAACGACTTGCCTCTTCACACTGACATTGCTTCGTGCGATATTGCTCTCATACCGTATATTAAATAATACATATAGTAGCGTGATGTCCCTTTAACAGTAGCGTATAACGCAAAATAAATCTGTTAAACCCTTTGACCATCTGTAATTCTAGTCGATTAAGATATCGCGGCACCCACCGATATACTTGAAAGACAAATTCTAGAATCAGTGGTTAACGTCCCCAGACAAGTTCTGGAATAAATCGGTGCCCATCTCAAATATTAATTATTTAATATTTGCAAATCTAATAAATCAAAATCTGTAAAATTCAGATCCTTCAACAATTCTAGTCAATTAAGATATCGTAGCATGTACCGATATTCTTAAAAAGGACAATTGTCATAGAATTAAGGATCTTGTGTCCCTAGACATGTTCTAGAATCAAAATATGTCCATTTAATTATCAAATAATAAAATTTCAGGGAATAAATTTAAATTCATGCCTTTTAATGAATTTAATAAATTGCCATTTTTACGCAATTTATAACATTCCCAAAATTCCATTAATTAATAGATCAAGGGAGCGGAGATTTATCTTATTATGCATATGAGTGTGCGAAAGTCTCCCAAACATAGTCAATAGCCGATAAAATTCATAAAGTCATGTATAAAACAGGACATTGACTATTAAAGAATTACTATTAAATAACATCCCAGATCTGTATGCATTGGAATTACCCTAATTCTACCGCTAGCTTTGCATAATGTCACCATAGCAACAACCACGCTAGAATTAGAATTGAGTTAAAAGAACAATAGAAAGCTTGTCCCATTGAATAGCATAGGGAATAAATAGCGCACTACTAGTATCCAAGGATACATAATAATACAGTGACATTCTGGAAGGCATTGACTAACGGACAAATGGCCCGAATGTGCGTAGTTGTGACCAGTTGTGTGGTATTTGTGAGTTTATAGGTGAATGTTACTGCTAAAGTGTGTTTACAGTAGCTAGTCGCAATCGTAAAAGTAACCTAACTCTCCAAGGAATACCTGAAGTACATCTAAGCCTTTGGGATGGACAGTTGAGTGACTTGTGCCGGTTATCGTTGTCGTTGTACGGCTACGTCATTGGCGAAAGTATAGCGACAGCGGTACATCGGCGCTGAGAATCTCATACTGTCCGGGGGCAAGGGAGAAATAGGCAGCGACGCCCGCTCGCCTAACAATATATAAACTCATTATAATATTGGTGAACTCGTATAGCAGATATGACTGAATTAATAGAAGATGATCTTGGTATCAGGGAGAGATATACTCTACCTTTACAAGCGTTTGTCGATAGCTTGATACGCGGCGACGCTGATCCAATTACTACGGAGGACGATGGTCGTTATATCGAACCGCCAATGTCCCAGGAGCAACTTACGCGTGAATTGGACTATAGAAAGTTCACGGCTCGCTATACGCATCGTAATGGTACTTATATGGACTTCTTGACTACTGGTCACCCTATCGATTTACACGATACGGACGATGTAGACACCGAAAGGGAAATGGTTTTATTTAAATATCATACCCAGCGGAGTCGAAACGATAAATCGAGAATAGAACACGAGAACTCTATTCGAAACAAACTCGAAAGAGAAGACGTTGAAGAACCTGATAAACGTAACGGTTTCAACGATTATCTAGAATTCTTAAGAGAGACCTATCTCAATGTTGCCAGTCAACAAAACCTCGAAACTCGATATCCTCAAGGTATACATCCAGATCCTATGATGGAACTCAAACGGCTCTATTTTACGATGATGTATCTTACTGCTGATCGACCGCTACCTGTCGTTCCAGATAGTTTCGAACAGATGGAGGAATATTGTAAAACTGGAGAGCGATCACCCGCGTTTCCTCTTCAAGACGTGCGTCTTTGGTATTACTGTGACGAATGCCCTAGACCTAACCAGCAAATCGAAAGGCATAAACATCCTCGGAGACGTTGCGCTAAACACAGTTTTACGCGATATACTTATGGGAGTTTCGAGCGTAACCTTTTCGACGTATCACCTACGGTCGCGCGCCTTAAGCGATCATTGAATAAACCCATGATCAGAGTTCTGGAATACTCGGTCAGATCTCCCCATTCCCAAGTGATACCTCAAACTCTAGATCCTAATAGTATTACGGATCCTCCCGAACTGTACTCACTGTTCAAAGATCTGGTGTTACCTGAACAGTTGATTGGTGGCACTCCGGTAGTGGGTTCGTTGGATATTTGCCAACCTTACCTCGCTGGACTAGGACGCGGTCATCTAATATCACCGTTTAACCCCTACAACCGTCCTGGCCTTCCTCCGATCCAACCTGTTACAGAAGTTGAAGAGAGCGTGATACGAAATGCATTGGACGCTATTCGGCAGAAAATCGGAAAAGGAACTTACGATTGCTTGGAGAAACGTAAATTGCAACAACAAGTCCAAGCGGTGAAAGAACTAGTTTTACCCCAGTTCGATAGAGAAATACAAAATCTAGAGGAGGACATCGAACGTGGACGAACCTACTCTTTACAGGAATTCCTGGACGAGCGCTTGCAACAACAAGCGGAGGAAAATCAGCTCGAGGAGAGACATATAGAGCTGACTGAGAGGGAAGAAGCAGCTTTAGCCCAACCAGAAGCTCAAATTCTTGTGACGGATCTCTATTCCAAAACGATTCTCCACCCCTCGATGGTTCCTCATTTTAAAGACAAGCTCTTTGCTACGGTACAGCCTCAACCGGTTAACACCGATCTCAGATCTCAAGAGCTCGTTGCTGACGCTCCCATGCTACAACGTCCACCCGTCGAGGCTGCTCGTGTCGATGGCGTACTTGTTGAGCCTCCGGACAATAGAGCGGATCTTGTCCGTCGCATGGTGCACGATGTTAACATACGCGCTAGACCTTTGCCGGACTCATTTTATGGAATTAAGGATCATCCTTATTACGTCAATTTAAAGCAATATTACATGGTGAAACCAGAAGATCCTACGCATAGTCTGAAGTTTCTACCATTGATCAATCCTCTCGACCTCGTCGAACTCGAACAACTACAAAAACATCTAGATCAGCTAGTTAAACTAAACTCATTTCGAAAACCGTATAATATTTCCAGAATAGAGAAAGAAATATTACCTCCGTACAATCTTGATGGATTCATTAAAACTCGATTGGTACACTGGAATCTTGACGTGTTATTCGAGGAAGAAAGAATAAAACGATATGGAGATGTGGAAACCTATACTACACAATGTTTAAAGTATAGAGATTTACCCAATGCTAGCGAATGCGCTACTTTGTGGCATCCAGTGGGAATGACTCTCGAAAACGCCACTAAAGAATGGAACGAGACTCTTAATGTTATCGAGATGTATGGCGTTGTTACTTATGACAACGAAGGTAGCGTTCCGGTGGGAGAACTAGGAACTACGCGAATGATACATATACGAGGACTCGCTGGTTCTACCCACGTATTCACTCGAGCGTGTTCCGACGTGATCGATTATTCTTTTGAAACCCTTACGGAGACACAAAAGAAACTTCGACATGGACAATTCGAGCTCGCGCAACGTTATGTCACTGCCACCGAGCGCAAACCGGCCATGGGTATCGACGGATCAGTGTTACCCCAACCCGTGCTCGAAATGTTGTTTAACGAAAGAATCCTAAAAATCGGCTCAGCTGTTTATGGAGATCTCCAAAACGACTTCCGGAATATGGAAAACATTCCATACCCTTTCGTTGATACTCAGCTGATTGCTCCTTGGGCCGAAGGCCGAGGTTTCTTTCGCACTATGTATGCCAATACACCCAGCGACATTACTAAAGTACAACGGACGTCCATCGGACATCTTGCCTTTCAAGAATATGGATGGAACTTCAAAGTTGGAAATCCTATCAATTACCAGCAGGTATATGGAGATCATTACTCCCGTTTATATTTTGACGGACCATTAACTGCGCCTGGTGCAGTATATAGCTTTATGAGTGTTCCACTTCGCCCTTCCTTAGCTATATACACGATCTTTGAAAACGCAGCACTTGCTGGTTGGCTAGCCGATGTGTGCAGTCGTACCATACGCGCTCACCCGTTAATACTTGGAACTAAACTCGCCAAGTTAGACGAACACAATAAGTTCATACGTTTCGAATGTTTCCGGCGCTTTCTGACTCCGTTCCGTAACGTCGATAGTCAGTTCAAGGACCGCGCGCTGACCAAACTAAGTCTGAGAGACTCAGCTGCGGAGAAACTGAGTAGCGCTGGATTTGCCGTCTTTCAAGACGTTTGTATACAGAACCTACATTCATCCGTTATACAAAGACCCCGAATATCTACAGGTTATTCTGTCGTGGAAATACAGACAGTGGGTCCACTTACAGAAACCGACGCACCCACTTCGTCTATGCAGCTGGAGGATGAACCAGTATGCTTGGAATCAGAAGCGATTCAACCTACAGCTTCACGGAGCAGTGACAATGATTATGTCATAGAGTGGTATCAAGGTCCACAGCGTCTCACAGCGTACGATTATCGACACGCCAACTACGTTTCCCGAAAACGTTGTCGATTATGCGCATCGAGAGACCACTTCACTCCTCTAGACTCGAGCGTACCTTGTTCCTATTTCCTCGAACAACCGATGATGGAAATATATTGTGCTTATTGCCGGCTTAATAACTCTCATATATTTGCCGTCTGCCCACAATTTATGACTCAATGTCACTACTGTCAACTTAAAGGACATGAAAGTTACAATTGTCCCTTTAATCGCGATTTAGAGAGCGTAGACGAGATGATCACCCTGCGATACATCCGAGCTTGGGAAGCGAACGCCGATTTACATTGCGAATCCCGACATCGCTATTACCCTGGACGAGCTTACGAGGGAGTTTACGCGTTCCATCCTTATCTATTCGCGTCGATTGAACAGAAAACACGCGTACCAAGTTACGAGTTAATGAAGCGTGTTGGTGAGTGTATTTCCACCAAGTTTGTCAGGAAATACCTTAGAAACGTTAACCCTAATGATATAACCACATATCACCTGATCAATTTTATCCGTCAGGACCCTGAGTATGGCGACATCTTTGTGAACTCGCATCCTGAACTACAGGAAATATCTCGGCGACCATATGAATATCGAACCCGAGAACGCGAGCTGGAGAGAACCATTAAACCGAGAAAGTTCCTCACCACTCACGGTCCATCCACCGCTAGTGTCCAGACGACCCGTCAAGGACCCGTAGGAGCTGCTGTCCTGAGACGCGCTCTAAAGGCCGTTAGACCTCGCTCCACTGAGGTTGATATTAATCAACCAGGTACTTCGACCGGCGGGTATACCGATCGTAACCCTGCGCCTTCTGATGCAATTATATTGCACCCTTCGCCTAGGAGCTACAGCCCTCCTCGTAAAGTGGCTCGCCCCAAAGAGAAAAGGACTCTTGCTAGCTTTAAAAAACTGCGTAAACGCCATCCGCGCAAGAAAGACTAACTGTTTAGAGTATTTATGTATATTAGAAATTGTGATTTTGTATATTTTATAGACTTAAATCCCATTTTCTGGGAGCGGTGTAAAAGCTTTTGTGGGATAACTGATTCGTTTGCCTTGCTAACCAGTTCCCCCCAGTCGCTAGAATACTCTAAAAAGGGATCTATAACTCGAATAGCGCAAGCTACCGGCTGATTGGCTGATTCGCTGTGCGAAGGGATCTGGGCTACGTTTGATTGTCCAACCAGCTTGGGAAAGTATCTGCCAATAGAATTTGAGTTGATTTTGATTTCGACCTATCACAGATCTACTGAACTGAATTTTCCTATCTTTATGCTCTTTCTCTGTGTTGGGTGGAAGCCTTTGTAAATAAGGTTATTCTTATCAGTTTTCAGTGTTGTTGGTCTTTCTTTCCTGAGCCAGGAGAGAACGGCTTGTAAATATTTTGTGCTTTTCTGTTTTAGTCTAACACTAGTAGGCTTAATTATAAAGGGCATATATCCGTTATCATAACATAACAAACTGGTTACCAAACTTAACGCACACTGAATCACTGTGCATACTTTTATATTGTTATACTGCTATTTACTGTCAGTTCTTCATAATATGGTTGATGAATTATTATATTTGGAATAACGATAAATAACCCCGAAACCCAATATTCTTGATATACCGAAGGTAAGAGAGAAAGGTTACATATAACGATTGTGACTTATGTTAAAGTGGTTTGAAGTGAATCTAATGTTATTTGATAGACCCTACATGAGTCAGTCCGTGTTCCTTTTATATATAACTAAAATCAGTGAAGATCGGCAGATCAGTGTGCAGTATTGTGCAGCATTGTGTATGGGTGAACCTGATAACGAAGCATTTCCTAAAGAATGCGCCATATATGTGAAATATAACTAAGCCATATCGTTGTGAGTAGTTTAAGTCATAACTCTGTTTGTATAAATAGAGCGCCACGTCCTAAAGGAACTGTTAATATTCCCCGAAGGTGAATAATATTGTCAGAGATTATATAATACTGTCAGTCGAATAATACATTAGGCTTACATAGCAATAAGAATAAGCCGTCGAACCCAATCTCCCGGGTATATCCAGCGGGTGAATGATCGCGCACAGATTGGTTTCGACTAGTGTAGTGAATTAAATACTTGTCATAGACTAAAAGTGATTTATTATCTAGAAGACATCATAATTTGGCGGGTTAAACTGCCAAAGGTCTGAAAGCGCGAACAGTAAACTAGAAAATCAACGATCTAAGCATCCTTAGGATGCTGCGGAATGGAATTGGCTGTGATTGGCTGGTTTGTACATCAACAATCTAAACTGAGAGACAATAAATTGAAGGAGTGCAAGAATGCGAGATAGTTTATTGAGGTTTAGCAAAATGAGCTAAAATCGCATTCTGCTCTACCTCAATATCTAATCGTATGTGGTGTAGTTGGAGCAGACCCTTTAATTGGCTGATGTGTCTATTATACATACTGATACTGTATACATGCTACTCTACAACTCTCGCGGTACAGCAACAGCTATAATTGGAATTGGTAATGGGTGGTTTAAAGAGGGTTGAGAAATTACTGTCGAAAGTTAATTGGCTGTTGTCTATTATGTATTATACAATTACAGAATTATACATACATAACACATGCCACTCTCACTCTACCTTACTGCGCTGTACTGCAAAAGGCCTGCTGTTGCTGCTGCTACAAACACAAACGCAAACCATCAAACACAATAGGCCTACTGCAGTACTGCTACCGGTACATATTTCTGTATTTACATACCGGCCTTGATACAGTGATACCGGCAGACCGGCTGACCAGTATAACATATACTGACTGATATAGGAGCCTACCGGTAGCATACAGACATAACCAGATAACCGCTTAATGCTGTTACTGCAGTACTGTGTTATGGTATAACTGTATAATGCAGTAATGCAATACAGCAGTACCGGTACAGCAACAGCTGTGATGGGTGGTGACCGTGACATACTGAAACCTAGAAGAGGAGGGATTCCTAAATACAGATTGTATCTAATATACGCCCAATGTTGTAAGTACAAAAGTAAAACACAACAGCACTACCAACAAGAAGCTAAACGTAACGTATATATTCCAGTTTTCCAATCTAATTCTGTAAAAATTGCTTATTAAATATGTGATACCTGACCCTGGCAACTGGATAATAATAATTAATCATTTGTATAGTACTAGTACGCACCGATCCGGTAGTACTAGTATGCCTAGGCTACTTATATTTACTGTAGAATTGGAATTTATTTTTTACCGGTAATTGACAAACAAAACCGAACATAATACACAACAGTTAAATTAGTATATACAGAAGGCACATTGCCGGTATCAATTATTAAACAATTATATAAATAAATATTGAAATAATGGCTATTTGGAATTACAGCCTATGATATAGGCCTACGGTACCTACGGTCTGATAGTTGTTTAAAATATATATATAAAGTATGTTCGCGGAGTTTAAAACTGTAAAATATTGTGAATAGGCCTAATTAATAGTAATATAATAGGGCCTACTTATTATATATATAATGCTACAGGACAGGCGTCAACCTGCCAATCACCACATCCTCTGAGGATGAGTCACGGCGTTTCTACCACGCACAACTACCCGTTAGTGGTTGGTAGTAGACCTAGTGGTGGGATGAGGGGGGGGGGGGGGGGGTGTTTAATGGTTAGTAGTAGAAGTAGACGTAGTGATAGAGGGGGGGGGGGGGGGGGGGGGTGGTCGAGGGGGGTTGTTTAACGCGGTTAGTACTGTAGTAGTAGACGTAGTGCGATAGAGGATGTGAAGGGGGGTATTTAATGATTAGTAGTAGACATAGTGATAGAGGGTGAGGGGTGGGGGTCATTAACAGTTAGTAGTATGGGGGGGGGGGGGGGGGGGGGGTGTTTTGTTTAACTGTTAGTAGTAGAATAGTGATAGGGAGTGGGAATATTTGCTAATATGAGGCATGTTTTCTCTGATCGTAATGGTTGTTATCAGGTTAAATGTGTGTAACCTCTATCTCATATATTGCTCTCGTCATTATTGGTTCATTTTGTATAAGTCAGTGGGATGGTCTGTTGCCTGTAGGGGTTGACAGTATTTGATATTGATGACTCATATTCTGAAGGACTAATAAATAATGCTGCCCGCCGTGTGGGGAATGGAGGGGAGGCTAATCCTAAGGTCGGTTATGGGTGTTTCATTAATGGTGTAGGAATGGGAGCGTCGTTTTAAAAAATTTCCCTTAGATGTTGTTGTTTTGTTCTTTTCAGGTCAGCAGGTTGATTGATGCTTGGTGAATATTCAATATAACGGGTATAATTTTATCTCCATCAATAAAATCGCGCTTTATCAATAAGATGATAGCAAATGGGGTATCTTTGGGTTGTTGATATCATTATAAATGTAATGAAAAGGCAGTGGTGGTGTGACATTGATTTTTGATGTGGTATAGTGAGATGTAATGGTAATCTGTTAATTGGGAATAAGTGTTTAGATGGATTGTTTTGTTGGGTATTTAGTAGAGATATTGTCCGTTATCATTATAGGTATAGAACCTGTATTAAATAGTAATAGTATTACTAACTAATCCAATTTTATTCTGTTTTTCTGAAGTTGCGACGGTAGTTTGAGCGCTTTAGAGAAGAAAGTGGAAGATTTAGTTGGAAATTTGTTAGTTGGGTAGTGCGCTAGCTGTATCTTACCCATGGGAGCCCAGCCCAACACCTACAGGGGGTATTTAAGGAATACCCTACCCTGGGTTAGATTTCTCTACTGTTGCCACTAAAAGTTGCGGAACCCTATACCGCATGGAAGTTAAAATCCCTGAAAGTAAACAAATTGGTAAAATGGGATGAAAGGGCCTGAAAATATGTAAATTAATGCAATTGAAATATTTCTGAAAAATATACATGAAAAGGAAGTAAATATCAGCCACATTAATTGCCAATTTGTTCGTTAGTTTATATCATGCTAGATGAATTACAATCCCAGTATTTGTCAGATTTGTACAGTACCATTTACCTTAATTTTTAACATGCATGAGTATGTAAGAGTATGTATTGACACTCGGCGAAATGATAGGTGAGATAGTGACAATATGTATACTGTACAGTATTCCATGAAGTGAGATTATGACCGATATTCTCAGTAAATCATGCATTCGTCTTGCAAGCTTACCGCTTTAGTTGTATGATTCAACTTATCCTGTTATTTTGTATTGGGTACAATCTTTCAGATCGTAGGTGTGGGTGGGTGTCGCGGTGTGGGGTAGTGTAGTGGGTTGGTGTATGTAGATTTTATGTTCATTTTCGTCGGAGAGCGGGAGTGGGAGAGGTGATGAGTTGGGGCAGTTCCGCGGCAATAATAATACTGCCCCTCAATAAAGAGACCCCCTTTACTGCTATCAGGAACGCGTTGTTCGACAGAGCCCCGTCAGCTAAAACAGCCAGTACCGCTAGTCGGTGGGGTTGACATGTTGACGAGAGGCTATTTACAGGCGCATCGGTCAACCATTACTGACCAGTGCCTACTTATTAAGGTGTCATTAACTATTTAAGCTCCCTAGCCCCGATTTCCTAGCCCAACCCCGGCTTTCATCCTTCAGTGGTCGATAAATGGGAACCAAGGCAACTTGGGAAACAGAGTGGAAGGGTTTACTGTGGAAGATCACCCATGGTGGTGAACAGACATTCCTTTAGGAAACAGTGTGGAAGGGTTTACTGTGGAAGATCACCCATGGTGGTGAACAGGCATTCCTTTAGGAAACAGAGTGGAAGGGTTTACTGTGGAAGATCACCCATGGTGGTGAACAGGCATTCCTTTCGGAAACAGAGTGGACGGGTTTACTGTGGAAGATCACCCATGGTGGTGAACAGGCATTCCTTTAGGAAACAGAGTGGAAGGGTTTACTATGGAAGATCACCCATGGTGGTGAACAGACATTCCTTTAGGAAACAGAGTGGAAGTGTTTACTGTGGAAGATCACCCATGGTGGTGAACAGGCATTCCTTTAGGAAACAGAGTGGAAGGGTTTACTGTGGAAGATCACCCATGGTGGTGAACAGGCATTCCTTTAGGAAACAGAGTGGAAGGGTTTACTGTGGAAGATCACCCATGGTGGTGAACAGGCATTCCTTTAGGAAACAGAGTGGAAGGGTTTACTGTGGAAGATCACCCATGGTGGTGAACAGGCATTCCTTTAGGAAACGGAGTGGAAGGGTTTACTGTGGAAGATCACCCATGGTGATGAACAGGCATTACTTGGCTTAACGAGCCTAAAAGGATTCTCCCATTCATTAACTATTTAAGTATTTGTTTAAAGGTGCCACATGTTTAAAAATAACAAGGTAATGGCTAATTTATTAACTTGAAGCTATGGAATTATTGTACTTTAATAATTGTTTGATTGTTTGCTATATAATTCTAACTACTGAACTTGACTTCGCTAGGGAATTCCATTGGTTTGGTATTGCTTTATATAAAAAGGGTTTGGCAGTTTGGTGGTAGTTAGTCTGTTATTCAGTAGAGTAGGTGGACGATTCGTTTGCTTGTTGTTACCAAGAGTTCCATGACGTTGGCTGGAATTTGTTTCAAACAAAATCATCAAATTTTGTTCTCAATCGCTCATTAACAACATCGCTCACTAACACTACTGTTTGTTACTCATAGATTTCGTTAGCATTGCCACTATCCTTGGTACCGGAGTTCTGGGCCTACCTGTGACCCTAGCGCACTCTGGCATAACTCCATTCCTCGTATCCTTTACCGCCGCTTACCTGATGCAGGCCCTGCTCATATACTTCTTCATGGAGCTGTTGCTACTATGTACGGCTTTCCAAGAAGACAAACAGTCCATCGAGATGATTCCACCAGCTCAGGTACGTAGGTAACATTTTATTTAAAATAATAAAATTTCTTTAGTCCCATTATAGACTAATCTAATAATACTTTATTGTAGCTATGAACTACATTAAAATATTATGATTATTTTTTAATGTATTCTGATATCCTGGTAGGCCTAATAAATATAATGTTGTGGTTCCTGTAAGTAACAAGTACAGTTACAACTAGTTTATTGTTTTGGTTACATTTATCCGTTATGTTGATATTTCATGATGATTATATTTGGGAATCTCTCTGATTTATAAATGAGTTTACAACATATTTTATTGACTCTGAAAATATCGACTTTTTTTATTTATTTGTAACGTCAATTTTGTTATAACAGTGACATATATCTAGTTTGAGTCAGGCCGGCCCCGTGTGAAATGTCACAGTTTTCGTAACCACTATATATATATTATATAACTATTACTAATCAAAAGAAAACCAATATAATCAACTAATAATTATAAAATTAATAGTAATAAAATATTATGTTTAACTTTTAAGAAATATGGCAATGGCATGTACAGTATGTATGTATGTATGTATATTATTTTAGTTATTTCCAATTCCGAATTAAATTACGTATATACTGTACTCTATCCATGTGAAGAATACCAGACTTTCTGCCGTTATATTTTACTTTGCAGTTACCCCCATGTGAAGAATACCAGACTTTCTGCCGTTATATTTTTTTTACTTTGCAGTTACCCCCATGTGAAGAATACCAGACTTTCTGCCGTTATATTTCACTTTGCAGTTACCCCCATGTGAAGAATACCAGACTTTCTGCCGTTATATTTTACTTTGCAGTTACCCCCATGTGAAGAATACCAGACTTTCTACCGTTATATTTCACTTTGCAGTTACCCCCATGTGAAGAATACCAGACTTTCTGCCGTTATATTTCACTTTGCAGTTACCCCCATGTGAAGAATACCAGACTTTCTGCCGTTACATTTCACTTTGCAGTTACCCCCATGTGAAGAATACCAGACTTTCTACCGTTATATTTCACTTTGCAGTTACCCCCATGTGAAGAATACCAGACTTTCTGCCGTTATATTTCACTTTGCAGTTACCCCCATGTGAAGAATACCAGACTTTCTGCCGTTATATTTCACTTTGCAGTTACCCCCATGTGAAGAATACCAGACTTTCTGCCGTTATATTTCACTTTGCAGTTACCCCCATGTGAAGAATACCAGACTTTCTGCCGTTATATTTCACTTTGCAGTTACCCCCATGTGAAGAATACCAGGTTTTCACCAAAAACACAGGTTACAGAAGGGCTGAATCTAACCAAAACAATAAACGAATTAGTATATGTACAGGTTATAAGACAGAAATAAGCGCTATAAAACACTTAATAAAGATAAATTAAAAAAAATAAAAAATCTTCATATATAAAATTCCAATAAAAAGTCGACCGAAAAGTGAAATCCTGGTATCCTTCACATGGGCGCGTGATCCAGCAAGATTATAAAGACTTAACCCCCAGTACTTTACAAAAAATTTAGAAGCATAGCTTTGATTTATCTTTCAATGGCAATGATTGGGAAAACAGAATTAGGGCGCCAACAGTTATTGACTTAATCACTTAACTAATTGAGGGAAAGGAGCAGGTTACAGAGGCGGGATTTCCTAACCAAAACAATAAACGATCGCTTAACCAATTGAGGGAAAGGAGCAGGTTACAGAGGCGGGATTTTCTACTTTTTTACGAATTGTGCATATTGGGATGACCTTTGTTGTCCCTTTAATGACTTTTTATGTATGTATTTCTTCAAACTGTCAGACTGCTGATTTCTGGACTGTCAGACTGTTGATTTCAACATGCCTGTGCCAAAACATTCAAAATTTATTGATTTCTTGACTGTTAGACAGTTTAATTTTTTTAATTGAGGAAAAGGAGCAGGTTACAGAGGCGGGATTTTCTAACCAAAACAATAAACAGTCACTTTACCAAGTCAGGGAAAGGAGCAGGTTACAAAGACGGGATTTTCTAACCAAAACAATAAACAACGATCACTTAACTAATTGAGGGAAAGGAGCTGGTTACAGAGGCGGGATTTTCTAACCAAAACAATAAACAGTCACTTTACCAAATAAAGGAAAGGAGCAGGTTACATAGGTGGTATTTTCTAACCAAAACAATAAATGGTAACATTACCAATTGAGGGAAAGGAGCAGGTTACAGAGGCGCGCTTTTCTAACCAAAACAATAAACGATCACTTTACCAAATCAGGGAAAGGAGCAGGTAACAGAGGCGGGATTTTCTAACGAAAACAATAAACGATCACTTAACTAATTGAGGAAAAGGAGCAGGTTACAGAGGCGGGATTTTCTAACCAAAACAATAAACAGTCACATTACCAAATAAAGGAAAGGAGCAGGTTACATAGGTGGTATTTTCTAACCAAAACAATAAATGGTAACATTACCAATTGAGGGAAAGGAGCAGGTTACAGAGGCGGGCTTTTCTAACCAAAACAATAAACGATCACTTTACCCATTGAGGCATAGGAGCAGGTTACAGAGGCGGGATTTTCTAACCAAAACAATAAACAGTCACTTTACCAAATGAATGAAAGGAGCAGGTTACAGAGGCCGTTCTTTCTAACCAAAACAATAAACGATACCACTTTACCAATTGAGGAAAAGGAGCATTTTATGGCGGCATTATTTTACATTATGTACAGTTGTATATATCCTTTATTGGGACAACCCCTTTGCTTTTTAGCTAAAACCGGCCCGATATTTTCGATATCAGTGTGTTTTCGCTATCAAATGGGGAATAAGTAGATTTTTCGAACACATTGTATGTGGACTGCTCTGTTAGTTTAGAACTACATTATATTGAGAGGTACCACAACAGCTACCCATAACATTTTTCACATTTTCCACACAGTTGTCATGATCCATTTAAATGCATTTATTCAGATATGTATCAATTATCTAAAATTTATCAATTATTAAAAAGGTAGCGCGGTCAGCCGGTATTAAAATTATGAAATAAGTTTATTAATTACCATCATTCTCTCATTTACAACTGTTTAGGCTACATATCAGACAGAATACTGGTATCAGTATCTATTGTACAGGAGCTGAGTAGTATTATGCTATATAATTATTTCTAAGGCATATAGGCTTTATACCAACATACATACAATTCAGCAATAATACTGCAAAATACTGCTCTATATACTAATACCGGTACCGATAGCCTAAGAGAACAGCAGTAGAGAAACCGGTAGCATGGAACCTAACGGTAAATTTCTGGCGGACTAAGAAGTAAAAAAAAGGACATTATTGTGATTTAAACGGACAAGAAAAATTATTGCGATCAATAATTATGGTTAAATATATTGATGGGCCCTCAATTACTATTTGTAATGAAATCTAGGGCCAAACCTGAATAATATAGGTAGAAATTATGATGCGGATATTAATGATTTTCAATGAGGAACACGTTGGTTTTTTAATTTCCAAAAAAGTAAGATAAAGTAAAAGTAGATCAGGAGATATAGAAATTTTTGGAATGTTCGGAATTTAGCCCGCTAAGACTACTAATGTTGTTCAAAGTATCGCGCTTACAATCGCAAGTCTGATAATTAGTGAAATATATGAAATAATTTAAATCGCGATTTTGACCATGATGAATTCACTTAAATGAAATAGTTTAAAATTCAAAAATGTTTAGAATCATCGATAATAGGGGGGTAGGCGAAATATCAAAATCCAAAAATGGCGGGAAATTTGAAGTGATTTTTTTGCATGCACTTTGGGCCCTTTTAACTCCCGAACCGTTGGTCCAAATAAAAAACCGATTTCAGATTCGTGATCAGCACACTGAAGTTATCTAATAAAAATGTTTTGAAAAAATTCCAATAAGGTTTGGTGTTTGTCAAAAAATTAAAAAAAATAAATTATTATTCTAGAACTTTAACGACCTATAAAACCAGTGCGGTTTAACGAAATGTAAAACTGACTCGATATCCGGTGTCAGCGTCCTCGAATTAACTAAATAAAAAGTTTTCAGCCGATTTCGGGACGATTTAGTGTTTACGAAAAAAATTTGAAATGATATCAAAATTATAGAACTTTCGGCGCCTATAAAAGTCGAACCGTAGGTCGAAATGATAATTTGACTTGAAATTCGGAATCAGCGACCCTAAATTAACTTAAAAAAATTTCGACCGATTCTGAGAAAAAAAAAATTTGAGCTCTGAAAATCGGAAAAAACCCACGAGCATCGAAATTTTCAAAAATAAAAATCCGAAAATTTTTTGTCTCCAATTTCGATGAAATTTGGTATGCTGGTACCGCTCGCAATTATAAGGTTATCTTTTGAAGGAATTTTGAATTAAATCATTAGGGGCCGAGCTACTGAACTTTGAACTTTGATTTGAGGGCCCCCACGGACCCGAAATTTGGGACCTTAAAAATTCGTTTTTTATAAAAATAATATTAAGCGATTTTGTAGAGAATGAAAAGTTATTTCGACCGTTTCTAGTCTCAAGGTCAGGGGATTTGCGGTTCTCGAGATATTGCGCATTGAATATCGGGTGTTTTTGCGAGTCGCAAATATTCGGCCCCACTTTTCGGGAAGAAGACTCGCTCCAAACAAAAAATTTCCCAGATCCAAAAAGTTACTACCCCCTTTGGTCTGTCTATTAAAAAAAGTTTCGAGATCATAGCCCCGATAATAAAAAAAGTAGCGTGGAATGCCATTTTCACATTTTTGCGCATTTGCGGATTTTGCGGCTTCGTTTATCGCAACTTCCCGACGACTTTGAAAAAAAGTGGTTAATATTTCTTCTAGACCTATCTTTCCTCTATCCAACAACGAAAGAATCGTATCCATAGGTGAACGCGCGGCCGAGCTATAGGCGTTTCCGTGTCGCATCCGTGTTTCCGTGTTTCATTGTCGCATGATCATGCGAAATATGCATTTTACGTTATTGCGGGAAAACGGATGCTACGACCCCCGATTTTTTTTTGATGAATTCGAAGCTCATCGACATTAGAAACTTTCTGACGAGGGAAATTTCGATTGAAAGTTTTTAAGTTGGTCAACGAAGCCGAGGAAAAAATGGAAATTTTTTTTATCGCATATCGCGCCCACGTTTGCGTGCGTATCGCGCTTACGAGGTCGAAATTGAAAAATCGAAAACAATCTTGTTTCTTAGAATTTTCTCCTCTATCTTTCGTACTTTCACCATTTTTGCGTAGCGTGTCCCCTTATATGGTCTAGCCAGCTGGAGACGTAAATTCCTACAAGTTTGGCCTTCTCGGTTGGTGAGGCGTCGCCGAATTTTGTTGAGGTGGCGTCGCAGGGTTAGGGGGGTCGGGACTCAGCGACATTCAATAAAAATTCCTTCCTCTCAAGGGGAAATTGGACGCAAATAACATCTGATTACTCTCAAAAATAAAACTGTATCCTGTTCTATTGTGTTTAATTTATTGTTTTGGTTAAAATAACGTGCCACTGTAACCTGATCCTTTCCCTAAATTGAGAATTTAACATTGAGGCGGGATATTAATTCGCCAAGGCGGGATTTGCGTCGAGTTTCTCCTCCTGTCTCAATTATTCACACCTGGTCTTTACAAGGAGTTTTTGAATGTTATAATAATATACATAATATATTTATCTAATGAATATTTTTCTTTCCCTCGCTGCGTCCGCGTTTTGGGAACATTGTTATTACTTACTACCCAGAGTTCTAACGATACCGTACCATTGAGTAGCTCCATGTTAGACCAGTACGATAGCGACAGTGAAGGTGAGAGAAGTGAACCCAACGCACTCGGTTGTGGAAGTCCCACCTCCTATACGGTGTTGGACGAATCTACCAGCGGTGGCGGTGGTGGTTGTAGGGGTATGTGTTGGTGTTCGTTCACTTATAGGATTAATTCAATGTTGAGTGTATTTCATTACGCACCCCCTCCCGTATGTATATTTGTTGTCGGTCTGACTGTCTTCTGTCTGTTGTAATTCCTTTAACTACCATAATTTAGATTGCCGTTTGAATCTGAACTCTTTAACTGAAAAATTTAGCCTTCTCCAGAACCCAAATTTTTACTAAGTAAATTTTTAATTTTTGCTCTTTATTGTTTTTGTTCCGTCTACTTTTTTTCACTAGTTTTTTTGTTTATGTTTAATTGTTTTTATTTATATTCTAATATGCTATGGTAGTTGTAGTTGCATGTCTAATTGTTTTATTGAGTGTTTCGTTTAACACATTCTCAGTGAGGACTACGCACACACGTAGTTGGGTGGGTGAGCCTTTCAGCTTCAGGTTGTGCCAAATATACATTGTCTTGTGTGAAACTCTCAAACTTTGTGATCTGCTAACCCAACTTCTGAGTGAAATTGACATGTTTCCATTTCTTTCATTAATTACATAAACGGAATTGTATCCAATTTGGAACATTTCTGGGATTTGACTTCTAAACATTAAGCAAGATTTAGGGATATGTGAGTCAGGGAATTTTATAGACATTTTTCCCGAAATTTCATATTTTATTAATTTATTATATAAAGTTTACATTTAATAGTAAATATTTACAGAAATATCCTCTTATTAATTGCATAAAAAATAGTAATAATAATATTTGAACTAAAATTGTGATTGTGACTTTGTGTTTTGTAAATTTCATTATTTATTAACTAGATGTTTTATATTGAACGCAATTTTTGAAATTAATACATTTTCAATTTTAACTCTTTTACAATTTAATACGTCCTGCTATTTAGTCAGTTTATACACAATCTGAAGGAAAACACAAGTAGAGTTGACTATTGTGACGGTCACTGCGATTTTCTACGGTATGCTATAATGTTAGCTTGACTTAGACTAACACATTTGTAGATGAGTGGGAAACTTTAAGGAAAAAACAATAAACTCAATAACATTGAATTTAATCCCTAACATTAACAGACATCCCTGTGTAGTCTGCCTTGTACATGTAGAGTACTGTAGTTTGAAGATGCTAAAGTACTGTATGTACCGGTATAGGCTTTTAGTAAGAACTGATTCAGTCGAAATGTTTCACTTTCTATTTTAAATTACTGAAATAAAATATTTTTCGTCTGGGGGAGGGGGGTGTATAAATTTACGAAAATAAATTATTTTTGTGACAGAGGGGGGGGGGGGGGGGGGGGGGGGTCAAAAAACTGGAAAATTTGCGTGACATACTTTATGAACGCCCCCTAACGCCGATTTGGTCCGTACTAATTGAAATAGTATGAGTATTAATGATATCCGGATGTGGATATATGAAGGTGGTGATGATACCCGTGCATCAATCAATTCAAAGTGTTATAATTTATGCAGTAATTTCTTTTATTATCGCCATAATTATGATATTTTGTTTGGTGGGCGTTGGACACCGAATTATGTTTCTTGTTAAGTTTTAACTGGTTTAATTTGTAGGTGAGCCAATGCTGGCTGGCCACGTCATTGTTCCCTTCCAGTATGACGTCATTCCACCGAACCTTCATCTGATGGGTGAAATATTTCTACCTCCGTTTGTTAGACAGGGTTTCAGTCTGGTCCTGCTTATTAACTTGTGAGTTGAATTGGGGGGGGGGGGGGGGGGGGGTTGGTTGTGTAGGACGTTGCGGTCTAAATTGGTTTTTTAGTGTAGATTTTTTAGGGGGCCGGATATTTCTTCTTAGTTTATTACAGTAGCTGAATAAAATAAATCAACTATTATATTATCACTTATTGCATACAGTAAACTGTATGGAATTTGATAATGTTCCAGAATTTTGTTTTCTTTATTAAATATAATAAATGGCCTGCAGCGGAAGCAAATACACGCAATTTTCTAACGCCCATATCTCAGCCATATCCAAACAAAATTCAACATATTTTGGAATGGGGGGGGGGGGGGGGGTGGGTGTCATGTCCCTGAATTGCTACACTATATTCCAGGGCACGGTGATTTCTTTTGTGCGACACTATTTTCTGATTCTGACGATTCGTAAATTTTACCGCCAATCTCATCCAATATCATTATTTATTCTCTTTAGTATCGCTTTATTAATCACATACGCCCTCGCCGGAAGCCAAGCCTACGCTAACCTTCTAATGATTCCATTCTATTACGTAATACCTGTGTTCGTATGGTGTCTCACCGGGTTGGTTCTCTTCGCCTGGGTTATTGTCCAACCCGTTGTCTCTCTGCTTACTATTGCAAAGGGATCATTATTGGTTGCTACTGTGAGTATATGGTTGCTAAGGGATCATTATTGGTTGCTACTGTGAGTATATGGTTGCTAAGGGATCATTATTGGTTGCTACTGTGAGTATATGGTTGCTAAGGGATCATTATTGGTTGCTACTGTTGAGTATATGGTTGCTAAGGGATCACTATAAGTATTACTTTGCTTTGAAAATTATTTGTTTTAAATCGAAAGTTCAACTGGATTTTAAATATTATTCTCTTTACAGTTCCGGATATTTGCGCTGTTTATTACTATCGCACTTCTTTGTTTCTTATATTTTGTTGTGACTTGTTTATGTTTATTTTAGTTGTTTACAATGTAAGAATACAGACTATACAGATATCATATCGTCGTTTTCATTTGTTAAGGTGGTTGTTACGTTTTTGGTTGCCCAGGAGATCAACCATCCAATCAGTAACGACTTTACTTTCTTGGGGGAACCGTTTCTAATGGGGACGGTGGCGCTGGGAGGAATAATCAATGTAATGCCTATGTTGTATGAGAAGATATCTGGGACAGTAGAGCAGGTAGGTTATCTGGGACGACAGTAGAGCAGGTAGCTTATCAGGTAGCTTATTACAGGTCAGGTCAGGTATTCTAGGTCATTGATCAAGAAAACTTGCCACCTCCATGCAGCATAAAGGCCCTCTTACTAGGGCAAATCTGGTCCTGTAACTAGGACCCCCTTCGTTCTGGGATAAGGACGCCCTTGGTCCTGGATTAAGGACCCATATACTTGGGTGCAGGGGTATATGGCCTGGCCAGGCAGATGGTGATCTACCAATGGCTGGTCAGGAGTAGAGTGTTCTCATGTCCAATCTGAGTGCACTTCACTGCGACCTGCACCTGGCAGCAGGGGTACAGGGCATGACCCAGCAGATGAGCTGCACAGCCAATGGTGGGTCATGTGCGCCAGAGTAGATATGGGTGATGGGCCGCATATCTGACTCCACCGCGACACCCACCCTGTGGAATGGCAAACCAGGGTGTGGTATTTGCCCCGAGAGCCCACCGGCAAAAAAGCACCCCCCAACCCCCACTATGGATTACATCAGTAATGCGGAGGTCCAGCAACTAGAGGCCAGTGGAATGACTGGACACAATCGGCCTCACAGGCGTCAGTTAACTCCTGACCGGCTGCCTGTCTCACCCCCTACTGGAGAGAGAGCGGCAATCAATTCTTTGAGTCCCTTTCCTGATGACCTTTCTGGCCCAAACCCTGGGTCACCAGGGAGGCCAGATTGCGAGGGGGAGAGGGATTCTGGAGTTGGAGGCTACTCTCATGTTCCACCCCGACCAACAAAGCCATTGGTGAATCTGAGGCAAGTCACTAGACTAGCCTCAATAAACACCCTAACACTCGGGTCCCCAATGCGACAAGGTGAGCTGACTGCCTTGGCAGATAAGCTTTCTCTTAGTGCAGTGGGTGTTCAAGAGCACCGAATGCAGACTGGACAGACTGATGAGGTTCTGATTAAGGACATGGGGGGCGCTTGGCGACTCGCCCTCGCTTCAGCAGATGATAGTGGCAATGGTGGATCCAACTCTGGTAACTCTGGCAATGGTGGATCCTATTGATGAATCCAACTGCACATACAGCATTGGACAAAATATACCAAATCTCTAACCGCATCATCCGTTGCCAAACGTCCATGTTCTGGAAGACTGGCTAAGAAGTTTCCTAAGGTGGTTCTGATCTGATTGTGTGCCACTCTCCAACTAGTGTTGCCCCTGTAGAGGACGTGGAAAATTTCTACCAGAATCTACAAGCAGCTACTTATGGAGTGGATCAGCAAGCATTCTTAACATTCCTGGGAGACTTTAATGCAAGTCTGCATCAATCACCTGCATCGCCCTGGGTCTATAGCAATAGTGTTAACATAAATTCTGTCCATCTTCAGGATTTTATCTCTGGAAATTGATTGTTTTCGGCTGGAACCCAGTTCAAGAAGCGAACTGGAAAGCTATGGACTCATAGTTGACCCAGTGATCACAAGTCCCAGATAGACCATATCATGTTTCGTAGGAAATACTAGGAGCTCTATACAAGACTGTAATGGATTTACACTACGACCCTTTTCCAGTGATTACCGCCTTATTGTGGCCAAGGTAAGACTTAGTCTGCGTGCTAGCAGAACAACGAAATCTGCCTTGCCGCGGCATGACTGGTCCTCTCTGTTGCAACAGCCAAGTGTGAGATCCAGCTTCACACTACAGCTGAGCAACAGGTATGAGGTTCTTGCCTCTGAAGCGGCAGATCACTGCGAGGGCTATACTGCCTTCACAGAAGCAGTTAAATTATAAGCTGCAGAAACAGTTCCTGTATACCCTCGAAACAGGAAAATGGCCCCCTGGACTGACAACAAAATTCAGAAGTGCCGAAATGACCTCTACAAGGCGCAGAAAGAGTCCCGACTCAAACAGACTTCAGCGGCCAAGAATGCAGTTAAGGCTGCATCTAGGTCCCTGAACAGGCAGTACTCTGTTAATCTACAGGAGCTAATAAACCAACAGGTTGATGCCATCAATGAAAGCTGCTGCAAAGAGCATTAAGACCAATCGTGCCAGTGGAGTAGATGGTGTTCCCCCTGAGGTCTTTAAAATACCTGAGTGTTTAAAGCTCATCTATCCCACCATAGTAGACATGTACCGAACAACAAGAGTCCCACAAGAAATGAAAACAAATAAGTTGGTGCCAGTTCCCAAGAAGGGCAACCTAACACTCTATGGTTCTTTTCGGGGAATCTCATTGATCTCGATTGCTGCAAAGCTATACAATAGAATTCTACTAAATCGCATCAGGGATCCCATTGAGAGACTGCTCCGTGGAAATCAGAATGGGTTCCGTAAAGGTCGTGGGACCATGGAGCCCATTTTGGCACTTAGAAGGATAATTGAAGAGTTATCAAAAAAGAAAGACAGGCATCTGGCTGTTGTCTTTGTTGACTTCTTCAAGGTCTTTGATTCAGTCTCTCGCTCACGTATGTTCAGCATACTTTCATTATATGGGATTCCTGATGAAATTATTGCAGCAATCAGATCAGTATACGATGGTTCGACAACATTTGTGTCTACTGTTGACGGTGACACAGAACCATTTGAAGTGTTATGGGGCGTCCTCCAGGGAGACACACTTGCACCATTCTTGTTCATAATTGTAGTTGACTATGTTCTACGCATGTCCTGGTTATCTGGGACAGTAGAGCAGGTAGGTTATCTGGGACGACAGTAGAGCAGGTAGGTTATCTGGCACAGTAGAGTAGGTAGGTTATCTGGGACAGTAGAGTAGGTAGGTTATCTGGGACAGTAGAGTAGGTAGGTTATCTGGGCCATTAGAGTAGGTAGGTTATCTGGGACAGTAGAGCAGGTAGGTTATCTGGGACAGTAGAGGAGGTAGGTTATCTGGGACAGTAGAGTAGGTAGGTTATCTGGGATAGTAGAGCAGGTAGGTTATCTGGGACAGTAGAGCAGGTAGGTTATCTGGGACAGTAGAGCAGGTATGTTATCTGGGACAGTAGAGCAGGTAGGTTATCTGGGACAGTAGAGCAGGTAGGTTATCTGGGACGACAGTAGAGCAGGTAGGTTATCTGGGACGACAGTAGAGCAGGTAGGTTATCTGGGACATTAGAGTAGGTAGGTTATCTGGGACAGTAGAGCAGGTAGGTTATCTGGGACAGTAGAGCAGGTAGGTTATATGGGACATTAGAGTAGGTAGGTTATCTGGGACAGTAGAGCAGGTAGGTTATCTGGGACAGTAGAGTGTAGGTTATCTGGGACAGTAGAGCAGGTAGGTTATCTGGGACAGTAGAGTAGGTAGGTTATCTGGGACAGTAGAGTGTAGGTTATCTGGGACAGTAGAGCAGGTAGGTTATCTGGGACAGTAGAGCAGGTAGGTTATCTGGGACAGTAGAGCAGGTAGGTTATCTGGGACAGTAGAGCAGGTAGGTTATCTGGGACAGTAGAGTGTAGGTTATCTGGGACAGTAGAGCAGGTAGGTTATCTGGGACAGTAGAGCAGGTAGGTTATCTGGGACAGTAGAGCAGGTAGGTTATCTGGGACAGTAGAGCAGGTAGGTTATATGGGACATTAGAGTAGGTAGGTTATCTGGGACAGTAGAGCAGGTAGGTTATCTGGGACAGTAGAGCAGGTAGGTTATCTGGGACAGTAGAGTAGGTAGGTTATCTGGGACAGTAGAGCAGGTAGGTTATCTGGGACAGTAGAGCAGGTAGGTTATCTGGGACAGTAGAGTGTAGGTTATCTGGGACAGTAGAGCAGGTAGGTTATCTGGGACAGTAGAGCAGGTAGGTTATCTGGGACAGTAGAGTGTAGGTTATCTGGGACAGTAGAGCAGGTAGGTTATCTGGGACAGTAGAGCAGGTAGGTTATCTGGGACAGTAGAGCAGGTAGGTTATCTGGGACAGTAGAGCAGGTAGGTTATCTGGGACAGTAGAGTGTAGGTTATCTGGGACAGTAGAGCAGGTAGGTTATCTGGGACAGTAGAGCAGGTAGGTTATCTGGGACAGTAGAGCAGGTAGGTTATCTGGGACAGTAGAGCAGGTAGGTTATATGGGACATTAGAGTAGGTAGGTTATCTGGGACAGTAGAGCAGGTAGGTTATCTGGGACAGTAGAGTGTAGGTTATCTGGGACAGTAGAGTAGGTAGGTTATCTGGGACAGTAGAGCAGGTAGGTTATCTGAGACAGTAGAGTGTAGGTTATCTGGGACAGTAGAGCAGGTAGGTTATCTGGGACAGTAGAGCAGGTAGGTTATCTGGGACAGTAGAGTGTAGGTTATCTGGGACAGTAGAGCAGGTAGGTTATCTGGGACAGTAGAGCAGGTAGGTTATCTGGGACAGTAGAGCAGGTAGGTTATCTGGGACGACAGTAGAGCAGGTAGGTTATCTGGGACAGTAGAGCAGGTAGGTTATCTGGGACAGTAGAGCAGGTAGGTTATCTGGGACGACAGTAGAGCAGGTAGGTTATCTGGGACAGTAGAGCAGGTAGGTTATCTGGGACATTAGAGTAGGTAGGTTATCTGGGACAGTAGAGCAGGTAGGTTATCTGGGACATTAGAGTAGGTAGGTTATCTGGGACAGTAGAGCAGGTAGGTTATCTGGGACAGTAGAGTGTAGGTTATCTGGGACAGTAGAGCAGGTAGGTTATCTGGGACAGTAGAGCAGGTAGGTTATCTGGGACAGTAGAGCAGGTAGGTTATCTGGGACAGTAGAGCAGGTAGGTTATCTGGGACAGTAGAGCAGGTAGGTTATCTGGGACATTATAGTAGGTAGGTTATCTGGGACAGTAGAGTAGGTAGGTTATCTGGGACAGTAGAGCAGGTAGGTTATCTGGGACAGTAGAGTGTAGGTTATCTGGGACAGTAGAGCAGGTAGGTTATCTGGGACAGTAGAGCAGGTAGGTTATCTGGGACAGTAGAGCAGGTAGGTTATCTGGGACAGTAGAGCAGGTAGGTTATCTGGGACAGTAGAGCAGGTAGGTTATCTGGGACAGTAGAGCAGGTAGGTTATCTGGGACGACAGTAGAGCAGGTAGGTTATCTGGGACAGTAGAGTAGGTAGGTTATCTGGGACAGTAGAGTAGGTAGCTTATCTGGGACAGTAGAGCAGGTAGGTTATCTGGGACAGTAGAGCAGGTAGGTTATCTGGGACAGTAGAGCAGGTAGGTTATCTGGGACAGTAGAGTAGGTAGGTTATCTGGGACAGTAGAGCAGGTAGGTTATCTGGGACGACAGTAGAGCAGGTAGGTTATCTGGGACAGTAGAGTAGGTAGGTTATCTGGGACAGTAGAGTAGGTAGGTTATCTGGGACAGTAGAGCAGGTAGGTTATCTGGGACAGTAGAGCAGGTAGGTTATCTGGGACAGTAGAGCAGGTAGGTTATCTGGGACAGTAGAGCAGGTAGGTTATCTGGGACAGTAGAGCAGGTAGGTTATCTGGGACGACAGTAGAGCAGGTAGGTTATCTGGGACAGTAGAGTAGGTAGGTTATCTGGGACAGTAGAGTAGGTAGCTTATCTGGGACAGTAGAGCAGGTAGGTTATCTGGGACAGTAGAGTAGGTAGGTTATCTGGGACGACAGTAGAGTAGGTAGGTTATCTGGGACAGTAGAGTAGGTAGGTTATCTGGGACAGTAGAGTAGGTAGGTTATCTGGGACAGTAGAGTAGGTAGGTTATCTGGGACGACAGTAGAGCAGGTAGGTTATCTGGGACAATAGAGCAGGTAGGTTATCTGGGACAGTAGAGTAGGTAGCTTATCTGGGACAGTAGAGCAGGTAGGTTATCTGGGACAGTAGAGCAGGTAGGTTATCTGGGACAGTAGAGTAGGTAGGTTATCTGGGACAGTAGAGTAGGTAGGTTATCTGGGACAGTAGAGTAGGTAGCTTATCTGGGACAGTAGAGTAGGTAGGTTATCTGGGACAGTAGAGTAGGTAGGTTATCTGGGACAGACAGTAAAGCAGTTAGGTTATCTGGGACAGTAGAGTAGGTAGGTTATCTGGGACAGTAGAGTAGGTAGGTTATCTGGGACAGTAGAGTAGGTAGGTTATCTGGGGCAGTAGAGTAGGTAGGTTATCTGGGACAGTAGAGCAGGTAGGTTATCTGGGACAGTAGATCAGGTAGGTTATCTGGGACAGTAGAGTAGGTAGGTTATCTGGGACAGTAGAGCAGGTAGGTTATCTGAGACAGTAGAGTGTAGGTTATCTGGGACAGTAGAGCAGGTAGGTTATCTGGGACAGTAGAGCAGGTAGGTTATCTGGGACAGTAGAGTGTAGGTTATCTGGGACAGTAGAGCAGGTAGGTTATCTGGGACAGTAGAGCAGGTAGGTTATCTGGGACTGTAGAGCAGGTAGGTTATCTGGGACGACAGTAGAGCAGGTAGGTTATCTGGGACAGTAGAGCAGGTAGGTTATCTGGGACAGTAGAGCAGGTAGGTTATCTGGGACGACAGTAGAGCAGGTAGGTTATCTGGGACAGTAGAGCAGGTAGGTTATCTGGGACATTAGAGTAGGTAGGTTATCTGGGACGACAGTAGAGCAGGTAGCTTATCAGGTAGCTTATTACAGGTCAGGTCAGGTATTCTAGGTCATTGATCAAGAAAACTTGCCACCTCCATGCAGCATAAAGGCCCTCTTACTAGGGCAAATCTGGTCCTGTAACTAGGACCCCCTTCGTTCTGGGATAAGGACGCCCTTGGTCCTGGATTAAGGACCCATATACTTGGGTGCAGGGGTATATGGCCTGGCCAGGCAGATGGTGATCTACCAATGGCTGGTCAGGAGTAGAGTGTTCTCATGTCCAATCTGAGTGCACTTCACTGCGACCTGCACCTGGCAGCAGGGGTACAGGGCATGACCCAGCAGATGAGCTGCACAGCCAATGGTGGGTCATGTGCGCCAGAGTAGATATGGGTGATGGGCCGCATATCTGACTCCACCGCGACACCCACCCTGTGGAATGGCAAACCAGGGTGTGGTATTTGCCCCGAGAGCCCACCGGCAAAAAAGCACCCCCCAACCCCCACTATGGATTACATCAGTAATGCGGAGGTCCAGCAACTAGAGGCCAGTGGAATGACTGGACACAATCGGCCTCACAGGCGTTAGTTAACTCCTGACCGGCTGCCTGTCTCACCCCCTACTGGAGAGAGAGCGGCAATCAATTCTTTGAGTCCCTTTCCTGATGACCTTTCTGGCCCAAACCCTGGGTCACCAGGGAGGCCAGATTGCGAGGGGGAGAGGGATTCTGGAGTTGGAGGCTACTCTCATGTTCCACCCCGACCAACAAAGCCATTGGTGAATCTGAGGCAAGTCACTAGACTAGCCTCAATAAACACCCTAACACTCGGGTCCCCAATGCGACAAGGTGAGCTAACTGCCTTGGCAGATAAGCTTTCTCTTAGTGCAGTGGGTGTTCAAGAGCACCGAATGCAGACTGGACAGACTGATGAGGTTCTGATTAAGGACATGGGGGGCGCTTGGCGACTCGCCCTCGCTTCAGCAGATGATAGTGGCAATGGTGGATCCAACTCTGGTAACTCTGGCAATGGTGGATCCTATTGATGAATCCAACTGCACATACAGCATTGGACAAAATATACCAAATCTCTAACCGCATCATCCGTTGCCAAACGTCCATGTTCTGGAAGACTGGCTAAGAAGTTTCCTAAGGTGGTTCTGATCTGATTGTGTGCCACTCTCCAACTAGTGTTGCCCCTGTAGAGGACGTGGAAAATTTCTACCAGAATCTACAAGCAGCTACTTATGGAGTGGATCAGCAAGCATTCTTAACATTCCTGGGAGACTTTAATGCAAGTCTGCATCAATCACCTGCATCGCCCTGGGTCTATAGCAATAGTGTTAACATAAATTCTGTCCATCTTCAGGATTTTATCTCTGGAAATTGATTGTTTTCGGCTGGAACCCAGTTCAAGAAGCGAACTGGAAAGCTATGGACTCATAGTTGACCCAGTGATCACAAGTCCCAGATAGACCATATCATGTTTCGTAGGAAATACTAGGAGCTCTATACAAGACTGTAATGGATTTACACTACGACCCTTTTCCAGTGATTACCGCCTTATTGTGGCCAAGGTAAGACTTAGTCTGCGTGCTACCAGAACAACGAAATCTGCCTTGCCGCGGCATGACTGGTCCTCTCTGTTGCAACAGCCAAGTGTGAGATCCAGCTTCACACTACAGCTGAGCAACAGGTATGAGGTTCTTGCCTCTGAAGCGGCAGATCACTGCGAGGGCTATACTGCCTTCACAGAAGCAGTTAAATTATAAGCTGCAGAAACAGTTCCTGTATACCCTCGAAACAGGAAAATGGCCCCCTGGACTGACAACAAAATTCAGAAGTGCCGAAATGACCTCTACAAGGCGCAGAAAGAGTCCCGACTCAAACAGACTTCAGCGGCCAAGAATGCAGTTAAGGCTGCATCTAGGTCCCTGAACAGGCAGTACTCTGTTAATCTACAGGAGCTAATAAACCAACAGGTTGATGCCATCAATGAAAGCTGCTGCAAAGAGCATTAAGACCAATCGTGCCAGTGGAGTAGATGGTGTTCCCCCTGAGGTCTTTAAAATACCTGAGTGTTTAAAGCTCATCTATCCCACCATAGTAGACATGTACCGAACAACAAGAGTCCCCACAAGAAATGAAAACAAATAAGTTGGTGCCAGTTCCCAAGAAGGGCAACCTAACACTCTATGGTTCTTTTCGGGGAATCTCATTGATCTCGATTGCTGCAAAGCTATACAATAGAATTCTACTAAATCGCATCAGGGATCCCATTGAGAGACTGCTCCGTGGAAATCAGAATGGGTTCCGTAAAGGTCGTGGGACCATGGAGCCCATTTTGGCACTTATAAGGATAATTGAAGAGTTATCAAAAAAGAAAGACAGGCATCTGGCTGTTGTCTTTGTTGACTTCTTCAAGGTCTTTGATTCAGTCTCTCGCTCACGTATGTTCAGCATACTTTCATTATATGGGATTCCTGATGAAATTATTGCAGCAATCAGATCAGTATACGATGGTTCGACAACATTTGTGTCTACTGTTGACGGTGACACAGAACCATTTGAAGTGTTATGGGGCGTCCTCCAGGGAGACACACTTGCACCATTCTTGTTCATAATTGTAGTTGACTATGTTCTACGCATGTCCTGGTTATCTGGGACAGTAGAGCAGGTAGGTTATCTGGGACGACAGTAGAGCAGGTAGGTTATCTGGCACAGTAGAGTAGGTAGGTTATCTGGGACAGTAGAGTAGGTAGGTTATCTGGGACAGTAGAGTAGGTAGGTTATCTGGGCCATTAGAGTAGGTAGGTTATCTGGGACAGTAGAGCAGGTAGGTTATCTGGGACAGTAGAGGAGGTAGGTTATCTGGGACAGTAGAGTAGGTAGGTTATCTGGGATAGTAGAGCAGGTAGGTTATCTGGGACAGTAGAGCAGGTAGGTTATCTGGGACAGTAGAGCAGGTATGTTATCTGGGACAGTAGAGCAGGTAGGTTATCTGGGACAGTAGAGCAGGTAGGTTATCTGGGACGACAGTAGAGCAGGTAGGTTATCTGGGACGACAGTAGAGCAGGTAGGTTATCTGGGACATTAGAGTAGGTAGGTTATCTGGGACAGTAGAGCAGGTAGGTTTTCTGGGACAGTAGAGCAGGTAGGTTATCTGGGACAGTAGAGCAGGTAGGTTATATGGGACATTCGAGTAGGTAGGTTATCTGGGACAGTAGAGCAGGTAGGTTATCTGGGACAGTAGAGTGTAGGTTATCTGGGACAGTAGAGCAGGTAGGTTATCTGGGACAGTAGAGCAGGTAGGTTATCTGGGACAGTAGAGCAGGTAGGTTATCTGGGACAGTAGAGCAGGTAGGTTATATGGGACATTAGAGTAGGTAGGTTATCTGGGACAGTAGAGTGTAGGTTATCTGGGACAGTAGAGTAGGTAGGTTATCTGGGACAGTAGAGCAGGTAGGTTATCTGAGACAGTAGAGTGTAGGTTATCTGGGACAGTAGAGCAGGTAGGTTATCTGGGACAGTAGAGCAGGTAGGTTATCTGGGACAGTAGAGTGTAGGTTATCTGGGACAGTAGAGCAGGTAGGTTATCTGGGACAGTAGAGCAGGTAGGTTATCTGGGACAGTAGAGCAGGTAGGTTATCTGGGACGACAGTAGAGCAGGTAGGTTATCTGGGACAGTAGAGCAGGTAGGTTATCTGGGACAGTAGAGCAGGTAGGTTATCTGGGACGACAGTAGAGCAGGTAGGTTATCTGGGACAGTAGAGCAGGTAGGTTATCTGGGACATTAGAGTAGGTAGGTTATCTGGGACAGTAGAGCAGGTAGGTTATCTGGGACATTAGAGTAGGTAGGTTATCTGGGACAGTAGAGCAGGTAGGTTATCTGGGACAGTAGAGTGTAGGTTATCTGGGACAGTAGAGCAGGTAGGTTATCTGGGACAGTAGAGCAGGTAGGTTATCTGGGACAGTAGAGCAGGTAGGTTATCTGGGACAGTAGAGCAGGTAGGTTATCTGGGACAGTAGAGCAGGTAGGTTATCTGGGACAGTAGAGCAGGTAGGTTATCTGGGACATTAGAGTAGGTAGGTTATCTGGGACAGTAGAGTAGGTAGGTTATCTGGGACAGTAGAGCAGGTAGGTTATCTGGGACAGTAGAGTGTAGGTTATCTGGGACAGTAGAGCAGGTAGGTTATCTGGGACAGTAGAGCAGGTAGGTTATCTGGGACAGTAGAGCAGGTAGGTTATCTGGGACAGTAGAGCAGGTAGGTTATCTGGGACAGTAGAGCAGGTAGGTTATCTGGGACAGTAGAGCAGGTAGGTTATCTGGGACGACAGTAGAGCAGGTAGGTTATCTGGGACAGTAGAGCAGGTATGTTATCTGGGACAGTAGAGCAGGTAGGTTATCTGGGACAGTAGAGCAGGTAGGTTATCTGGGACGACAGTAGAGCAGGTAGGTTATCTGGGACGACAGTAGAGCAGGTAGGTTATCTGGGACATTAGAGTAGGTAGGTTATCTGGGACAGTAGAGCAGGTAGGTTATCTGGGACAGTAGAGCAGGTAGGTTATATGGGACATTAGAGTAGGTAGGTTATCTGGGACAGTAGAGCAGGTAGGTTATCTGGGACAGTAGAGTGTAGGTTATCTGGGACAGTAGAGCAGGTAGGTTATCTGGGACAGTAGAGCAGGTAGGTTATCTGGGACAGTAGAGCAGGTAGGTTATCTGGGACAGTAGAGCAGGTAGGTTATATGGGACATTAGAGTAGGTAGGTTATCTGGGACAGTAGAGCAGGTAGGTTATCTGGGACAGTAGAGTGTAGGTTATCTGGGACAGTAGAGTAGGTAGGTTATCTGGGACAGTAGAGCAGGTAGGTTATCTGAGACAGTATAGTGTAGGTTATCTGGGACAGTAGAGCAGGTAGGTTATCTGGGACAGTAGAGCAGGTAGGTTATCTGGGACAGTAGAGTGTAGGTTATCTGGGACAGTAGAGCAGGTAGGTTATCTGGGACAGTAGAGCAGGTAGGTTATCTGGGACAGTAGAGCAGGTAGGTTATCTGGGACGACAGTAGAGCAGGTAGGTTATCTGGGACAGTAGAGCAGGTAGGTTATCTGGGACAGTAGAGCAGGTAGGTTATCTGGGACGACAGTAGAGCAGGTAGGTTATCTGGGACAGTAGAGCAGGTAGGTTATCTGGGACATTAGAGTAGGTAGGTTATCTGGGACAGTAGAGCAGGTAGGTTATCTGGGACATTAGAGTAGGTAGGTTATCTGGGACAGTAGAGCAGGTAGGTTATCTGGGACAGTAGAGTGTAGGTTATCTGGGACAGTAGAGCAGGTAGGTTATCTGGGACAGTAGAGCAGGTAGGTTATCTGGGACAGTAGAGCAGGTAGGTTATCTGGGACAGTAGAGCAGGTAGGTTATCTGGGACAGTAGAGCAGGTAGGTTATCTGGGACATTATAGTAGGTAGGTTATCTGGGACAGTAGAGTAGGTAGGTTATCTGGGACAGTAGAGCAGGTAGGTTATCTGGGACAGTAGAGTGTAGGTTATCTGGGACAGTAGAGCAGGTAGGTTATCTGGGACAGTAGAGCAGGTAGGTTATCTGGGACAGTAGAGCAGGTAGGTTATCTGGGACAGTAGAGCAGGTAGGTTATCTGGGACAGTAGAGCAGGTAGGTTATCTGGGACAGTAGAGCAGGTAGGTTATCTGGGACGACAGTAGAGCAGGTAGGTTATCTGGGACAGTAGAGTAGGTAGGTTATCTGGGACAGTAGAGTAGGTAGCTTATCTGGGACAGTAGAGCAGGTAGGTTATCTGGGACAGTAGAGCAGGTAGGTTATCTGGGACAGTAGAGCAGGTAGGTTATCTGGGACAGTAGAGCAGGTAGGTTATCTGGGACAGTAGAGCAGGTAGGTTATCTGGGACAGTAGAGCAGGTAGGTTATCTGGGACGACAGTAGAGCAGGTAGGTTATCTGGGACAGTAGAGTAGGTAGGTTATCTGGGACAGTAGAGTAGGTAGCTTATCTGGGACAGTAGAGCAGGTAGGTTATCTGGGACAGTAGAGTAGGTAGGTTATCTGGGACGACAGTAGAGTAGGTAGGTTATCTGGGACAGTAGAGTAGGTAGGTTATCTGGGACAGTAGAGTAGGTAGGTTATCTGGGACAGTAGAGTAGGTAGGTTATCTGGGACGACAGTAGAGCAGGTAGGTTATCTGGGACAGTAGAGCAGGTAGGTTATCTGGGACAGTAGAGTAGGTAGCTTATCTGGGACAGTAGAGCAGGTAGGTTATCTGGGACAGTAGAGCAGGTAGGTTATCTGGGACAGTAGAGTAGGTAGGTTATCTGGGACAGTAGAGTAGGTAGGTTATCTGGGACAGTAGAGTAGGTAGCTTATCTGGGACAGTAGAGTAGGTAGGTTATCTGGGACAGTAGAGTAGGTAGGTTATCTGGGACAGTAAAGCAGTTAGGTTATCTGGGACAGTAGAGTAGGTAGGTTATCTGGGACAGTAGAGTAGGTAGGTTATCTGGGACAGTAGAGTAGGTAGGTTATCTGGGGCAGTAGAGTAGGTAGGTTATCTGGGACAGTAGAGCAGGTAGGTTATCTGGGACAGTAGATCAGGTAGGTTATCTGGGACAGTAGAGTAGGTAGGTTATCTGGGACAGTAGAGCAGGTAGGTTATCTGAGACAGTAGAGTGTAGGTTATCTGGGACAGTAGAGCAGGTAGGTTATCTGGGACAGTAGAGTAGGTAGGTTATCTGGGACAGTAGAGCAGGTAGGTTATCTGAGACAGTAGAGTGTAGGTTATCTGGGACAGTAGAGCAGGTAGGTTATCTGGGACAGTAGAGTAGGTAGGTTATCTGGGACAGTAGAGCAGGTAGGTTATCTGGGACAGTAGAGTGTAGGTTATCTGGGACAGTAGAGCAGGTAGGTTATCTGGGACAGTAGAGCAGGTAGGTTATCTGGGACAGTAGAGCAGGTAGGTTATCTGGGACGACAGTAGAGCAGGTAGGTTATCTGGGACAGTAGAGCAGGTAGGTTATCTGGGACAGTAGAGCAGGTAGGTTATCTGGGACGACAGTAGAGCAGGTAGGTTATCTGGGACAGTAGAGCAGGTAGGTTATCTGGGACATTAGAGTAGGTAGGTTATCTGGGACGACAGTAGAGCAGGTAGCTTATCAGGTAGCTTATTACAGGTCAGGTCAGGTATTCTAGGTCATTGATCAAGAAAACTTGCCACCTCCATGCAGCATAAAGGCCCTCTTACTAGGGCAAATCTGGTCCTGTAACTAGGACCCCCTTCGTTCTGGGATAAGGACGCCCTTGGTCCTGGATTAAGGACCCATATACTTGGGTGCAGGGGTATATGGCCTGGCCAGGCAGATGGTGATCTACCAATGGCTGGTCAGGAGTAGAGTGTTCTCATGTCCAATCTGAGTGCACTTCACTGCGACCTGCACCTGGCAGCAGGGGTACAGGGCATGACCCAGCAGATGAGCTGCACAGCCAATGGTGGGTCATGTGCGCCAGAGTAGATATGGGTGATGGGCCGCATATCTGACTCCACCGCGACACCCACCCTGTGGAATGGCAAACCAGGGTGTGGTATTTGCCCCGAGAGCCCACCGGCAAAAAAGCACCCCCCAACCCCCACTATGGATTACATCAGTAATGCGGAGGTCCAGCAACTAGAGGCCAGTGGAATGACTGGACACAATCGGCCTCACAGGCGTCAGTTAACTCCTGACCGGCTGCCTGTCTCACCCCCTACTGGAGAGAGAGCGGCAATCAATTCTTTGAGTCCCTTTCCTGATGACCTTTCTGGCCCAAACCCTGGGTCACCAGGGAGGCCAGATTGCGAGGGGGAGAGGGATTCTGGAGTTGGAGGCTACTCTCATGTTCCACCCCGACCAACAAAGCCATTGGTGAATCTGAGGCAAGTCACTAGACTAGCCTCAATAAACACCCTAACACTCGGGTCCCCAATGCGACAAGGTGAGCTAACTGCCTTGGCAGATAAGCTTTCTCTTAGTGCAGTGGGTGTTCAAGAGCACCGAATGCAGACTGGACAGACTGATGAGGTTCTGATTAAGGACATGGGGGGCGCTTGGCGACTCGCCCTCGCTTCAGCAGATGATAGTGGCAATGGTGGATCCAACTCTGGTAACTCTGGCAATGGTGGATCCTATTGATGAATCCAACTGCACATACAGCATTGGACAAAATATACCAAATCTCTAACCGCATCATCCGTTGCCAAACGTCCATGTTCTGGAAGACTGGCTAAGAAGTTTCCTAAGGTGGTTCTGATCTGATTGTGTGCCACTCTCCAACTAGTGTTGCCCCTGTAGAGGACGTGGAAAATTTCTACCAGAATCTACAAGCAGCTACTTATGGAGTGGATCAGCAAGCATTCTTAACATTCCTGGGAGACTTTAATGCAAGTCTGCATCAATCACCTGCATCGCCCTGGGTCTATAGCAATAGTGTTAACATAAATTCTGTCCATCTTCAGGATTTTATCTCTGGAAATTGATTGTTTTCGGCTGGAACCCAGTTCAAGAAGCGAACTGGAAAGCTATGGACTCATAGTTGACCCAGTGATCACAAGTCCCAGATAGACCATATCATGTTTCGTAGGAAATACTAGGAGCTCTATACAAGACTGTAATGGATTTACACTACGACCCTTTTCCAGTGATTACCGCCTTATTGTGGCCAAGGTAAGACTTAGTCTGCATGCTAGCAGAACAACGAAATCTGCCTTGCCGCGGCATGACTGGTCCTCTCTGTTGCAACAGCCAAGTGTGAGATCCAGCTTCACACTACAGCTGAGCAACAGGTATGAGGTTCTTGCCTCTGAAGCGGCAGATCACTGCGAGGGCTATACTGCCTTCACAGAAGCAGTTAAATTATAAGCTGCAGAAACAGTTCCTGTATACCCTCGAAACAGGAAAATGGCCCCCTGGACTGACAACAAAATTCAGAAGTGCCGAAATGACCTCTACAAGGCGCAGAAAGAGTCCCGACTCAAACAGACTTCAGCGGCCAAGAATGCAGTTAAGGCTGCATCTAGGTCCCTGAACAGGCAGTACTCTGTTAATCTACAGGAGCTAATAAACCAACAGGTTGATGCCATCAATGAAAGCTGCTGCAAAGAGCATTAAGACCAATCGTGCCAGTGGAGTAGATGGTGTTCCCCCTGAGGTCTTTAAAATACCTGAGTGTTTAAAGCTCATCTATCCCACCATAGTAGACATGTACCGAACAACAAGAGTCCCCACAAGAAATGAAAACAAATAAGTTGGTGCCAGTTCCCAAGAAGGGCAACCTAACACTCTATGGTTCTTTTCGGGGAATCTCATTGATCTCGATTGCTGCAAAGCTATACAATAGAATTCTACTAAATCGCATCAGGGATCCCATTGAGAGACTGCTCCGTGGAAATCAGAATGGGTTCCGTAAAGGTCGTGGGACCATGGAGCCCATTTTGGCACTTATAAGGATAATTGAAGAGTTATCAAAAAAGAAAGACAGGCATCTGGCTGTTGTCTTTGTTGACTTCTTCAAGGTCTTTGATTCAGTCTCTCGCTCACGTATGTTCAGCATACTTTCATTATATGGGATTCCTGATGAAATTATTGCAGCAATCAGATCAGTATACGATGGTTCGACAACATTTGTGTCTACTGTTGACGGTGACACAGAACCATTTGAAGTGTTATGGGGCGTCCTCCAGGGAGACACACTTGCACCATTCTTGTTCATAATTGTAGTTGACTATGGTCTACGCATGTCCTGGTTATCTGGGACAGTAGAGCAGGTAGGTTATCTGGGACGACAGTAGAGCAGGTAGGTTATCTGGCACAGTAGAGTAGGTAGGTTATCTGGGACAGTAGAGTAGGTAGGTTATCTGGGACAGTAGAGTAGGTAGGTTATCTGGGCCATTAGAGTAGGTAGGTTATCTGGGACAGTAGAGCAGGTAGGTTATCTGGGACAGTAGAGGAGGTAGGTTATCTGGGACAGTAGAGTAGGTAAGTTATCTGGGATAGTAGAGCAGGTAGGTTATCTGGGACAGTAGAGCAGGTAGGTTATCTGGGACAGTAGAGCAGGTATGTTATCTGGGACAGTAGAGCAGGTAGGTTATCTGGGACAGTAGAGCAGGTAGGTTATCTGGGACGACAGTAGAGCAGGTAGGTTATCTGGGACGACAGTAGAGCAGGTAGGTTATCTGGGACATTAGAGTAGGTAGGTTATCTGGGACAGTAGAGCAGGTAGGTTTTCTGGGACAGTAGAGCAGGTAGGTTATCTGGGACAGTAGAGCAGGTAGGTTATATGGGACATTCGAGTAGGTAGGTTATCTGGGACAGTAGAGCAGGTAGGTTATCTGGGACAGTAGAGTGTAGGTTATCTGGGACAGTAGAGCAGGTAGGTTATCTGGGACAGTAGAGCAGGTAGGTTATCTGGGACAGTAGAGCAGGTAGGTTATCTGGGACAGTAGAGCAGGTAGGTTATATGGGACATTAGAGTAGGTAGGTTATCTGGGACAGTAGAGCAGGTAGGTTATCTGGGACAGTAGAGTGTAGGTTATCTGGGACAGTAGAGTAGGTAGGTTATCTGGGACAGTAGAGCAGGTAGGTTATCTGAGACAGTAGAGTGTAGGTTATCTGGGACAGTAGAGCAGGTAGGTTATCTGGGACAGTAGAGCAGGTAGGTTATCTGGGACAGTAGAGTGTAGGTTATCTGGGACAGTAGAGCAGGTAGGTTATCTGGGACAGTAGAGCAGGTAGGTTATCTGGGACAGTAGAGCAGGTAGGTTATCTGGGACGACAGTAGAGCAGGTAGGTTATCTGGGACAGTAGAGCAGGTAGGTTATCTGGGACAGTAGAGCAGGTAGGTTATCTGGGACGACAGTAGAGCAGGTAGGTTATCTGGGACAGTAGAGCAGGTAGGTTATCTGGGACATTAGAGTAGGTAGGTTATCTGGGACAGTAGAGCAGGTAGGTTATCTGGGACATTAGAGTAGGTAGGTTATCTGGGACAGTAGAGCAGGTAGGTTATCTGGGACAGTAGAGTGTAGGTTATCTGGGACAGTAGAGCAGGTAGGTTATCTGGGACAGTAGAGCAGGTAGGTTATCTGGGACAGTAGAGCAGGTAGGTTATCTGGGACAGTAGAGCAGGTAGGTTATCTGGGACAGTAGAGCAGGTAGGTTATCTGGGACAGTAGAGCAGGTAGGTTATCTGGGACATTAGAGTAGGTAGGTTATCTGGGACAGTAGAGTAGGTAGGTTATCTGGGACAGTAGAGCAGGTAGGTTATCTGGGACAGTAGAGTGTAGGTTATCTGGGACAGTAGAGCAGGTAGGTTATCTGGGACAGTAGAGCAGGTAGGTTATCTGGGACAGTAGAGCAGGTAGGTTATCTGGGACAGTAGAGCAGGTAGGTTATCTGGGACAGTAGAGCAGGTAGGTTATCTGGGACAGTAGAGCAGGTAGGTTATCTGGGACGACAGTAGAGCAGGTAGGTTATCTGGGACAGTAGAGTAGGTAGGTTATCTGGGACAGTAGAGTAGGTAGCTTATCTGGGACAGTAGAGCAGGTAGGTTATCTGGGACAGTAGAGCAGGTAGGTTATCTGGGACAGTAGAGCAGGTAGGTTATCTGGGACAGTAGAGCAGGTAGGTTATCTGGGACAGTAGAGCAGGTAGGTTATCTGGGACAGTAGAGCAGGTAGGTTATCTGGGACGACAGTAGAGCAGGTAGGTTATCTGGGACAGTAGAGTAGGTAGGTTATCTGGGACAGTAGAGTAGGTAGCTTATCTGGGACAGTAGAGCAGGTAGGTTATCTGGGACAGTAGAGTAGGTAGGTTATCTGGGACGACAGTAGAGTAGGTAGGTTATCTGGGACAGTAGAGTAGGTAGGTTATCTGGGACAGTAGAGTAGGTAGGTTATCTGGGACAGTAGAGTAGGTAGGTTATCTGGGACGACAGTAGAGCAGGTAGGTTATCTGGGACAATAGAGCAGGTAGGTTATCTGGGACAGTAGAGTAGGTAGCTTATCTGGGACAGTAGAGCAGGTAGGTTATCTGGGACAGTAGAGCAGGTAGGTTATCTGGGACAGTAGAGTAGGTAGGTTATCTGGGACAGTAGAGTAGGTAGGTTATCTGGGACAGTAGAGTAGGTAGCTTATCTGGGACAGTAGAGTAGGTAGGTTATCTGGGACAGTAGAGTAGGTAGGTTATCTGGGACAGTAGAGCAGTTAGGTTATCTGGGACAGTAGAGTAGGTAGGTTATCTGGGACAGTAGAGTAGGTAGGTTATCTGGGACAGTAGAGTAGGTAGGTTATCTGGGGCAGTAGAGTAGGTAGGTTATCTGGGACAGTAGAGCAGGTAGGTTATCTGGGACAGTAGATCAGGTAGGTTATCTGGGACAGTAGAGTAGGTAGGTTATCTGGGACAGTAGAGCAGGTAGGTTATCTGAGACAGTAGAGTGTAGGTTATCTGGGACAGTAGAGCAGGTAGGTTATCTGGGACAGTAGAGCAGGTAGGTTATCTGGGACAGTAGAGTGTAGGTTATCTGGGACAGTAGAGCAGGTAGGTTATCTGGGACAGTAGAGCAGGTAGGTTATCTGGGACAGTAGAGCAGGTAGGTTATCTGGGACGACAGTAGAGCAGGTAGGTTATCTGGGACAGTAGAGCAGGTAGGTTATCTGGGACAGTAGAGCAGGTAGGTTATCTGGGACGACAGTAGAGCAGGTAGGTTATCTGGGACAGTAGAGCAGGTAGGTTATCTGGGACATTAGAGTAGGTAGGTTATCTGGGACAGTAGAGCAGGTAGGTTATCTGGGACATTAGAGTAGGTAGGTTATCTGGGACAGTAGAGCAGGTAGGTTATCTGGGACAGTAGAGTGTAGGTTATCTGGGACAGTAGAGCAGGTAGGTTATCTGGGACAGTAGAGCAGGTAGGTTATCTGGGACAGTAGAGCAGGTAGGTTATCTGGGACAGTAGAGCAGGTAGGTTATCTGGGACAGTAGAACAGGTAGGTTATCTGGGACAGTAGAGCAGGTAGGTTATCTGGGACATTAGAGTAGGTAGGTTATCTGGGACAGTAGAGTAGGTAGGTTATCTGGGACAGTAGAGCAGGTAGGTTATCTGGGACAGTAGAGTGTAGGTTATCTGGGACAGTAGAGCAGGTAGGTTATCTGGGACAGTAGAGCAGGTAGGTTATCTGGGACAGTAGAGCAGGTAGGTTATCTGGGACAGTAGAGCAGGTAGGTTATCTGGGACAGTAGAGCAGGTAGGTTATCTGGGACAGTAGAGCAGGTAGGTTATCTGGGACGACAGTAGAGCAGGTAGGTTATCTGGGACAGTAGAGTAGGTAGGTTATCTGGGACAGTAGAGTAGGTAGCTTATCTGGGACAGTAGAGCAGGTAGGTTATCTGGGACAGTAGAGCAGGTAGGTTATCTGGGACAGTAGAGCAGGTAGGTTATCTGGGACAGTAGAGCAGGTAGGTTATCTGGGACAGTAGAGCAGGTAGGTTATCTGGGACAGTAGAGCAGGTAGGTTATCTGGGACGACAGTAGAGCAGGTAGGTTATCTGGGACAGTAGAGTAGGTAGGTTATCTGGGACAGTAGAGTAGGTAGCTTATCTGGGACAGTAGAGCAGGTAGGTTATCTGGGACAGTAGAGTAGGTAGGTTATCTGGGACGACAGTAGAGTAGGTAGGTTATCTGGGACAGTAGAGTAGGTAGGTTATCTGGGACAGTAGAGTAGGTAGGTTATCTGGGACAGTAGAGTAGGTAGGTTATCTGGGACGACAGTAGAGCAGGTAGGTTATCTGGGACAATAGAGCAGGTAGGTTATCTGGGACAGTAGAGTAGGTAGCTTATCTGGGACAGTAGAGCAGGTAGGTTATCTGGGACAGTAGAGCAGGTAGGTTATCTGGGACAGTAGAGTAGGTAGGTTATCTGGGACAGTAGAGTAGGTAGGTTATCTGGGACAGTAGAGTAGGTAGCTTATCTGGGACAGTAGAGTAGGTAGGTTATCTGGGACAGTAGAGTAGGTAGGTTATCTGGGACAGTAGAGCAGTTAGGTTATCTGGGACAGTAGAGTAGGTAGGTTATCTGGGACAGTAGAGTAGGTAGGTTATCTGGGACAGTAGAGTAGGTAGGTTATCTGGGGCAGTAGAGTAGGTAGGTTATCTGGGACAGTAGAGCAGGTAGGTTATCTGGGACAGTAGATCAGGTAGGTTATCTGGGACAGTAGAGTAGGTAGGTTATCTGGGACAGTAGAGTAGGTAGGTTATCTGGGACAGTAGAGTAGGTAGGTTATCTGGGACGACAGTAGAGCAGGTAGGTTATCTGGGACAGTAGAGCAGGTAGGTTATCTGGGACAGTAGAGCAGGTAGGTTATCTGGGACGACAGTAGAGCAGGTAGGTTATCTGGGACAGTAGAGTGTAGGTTATCTGGGACAGTAGAGCAGGTAGGTTATCTGGGACAGTAGAGTAGGTAGGTTATCTGGGACAGTAGAGTAGGTAGGTTATCTGGGACAGTAGAGCAGGTAGGTTATCTGGGACAGTAGAGCAGGTAGGTTATCTGGGACAGTAGAGCAGGTATGTTATCTGGGACAGTAGAGTAGGTAGGTTATCTGGGACAGTAGAGCAGGTAGGTTATCTGGGGCAGTAGAGTAGGTAGGTTATCTGGGACGACAGTAGAGCAGGTAGGTTATCTGGGACGACAGTTATCGCAGGTAGGTTATCTGGGACAGTAGTAGAGTGTAGGTTATCTGGGACAGTAGAGTAGGTAGGTTATCTGGGACAGTAGAGTAGGTAGGTTATCTGGGACAGTAGAGTAGGTAGGTTATCTGGGACAGTAGAGTGTAGGTTATCTGGGACAGTAGAGCAGGTAGGTTATCTGGGACAGTAGAGTAGGTAGGTTATCTGGGACAGTAGAGTAGGTAGGTTATCTGGGACAGTAGAGTAGGTAGGTTATCTGGGACAGTAGAGTGTAGGTTATCTGGGACAGTAGAGCAGGTAGGTTATCTGGGACAGTAGAGCAGGTAGGTTATCTGGGACAGTAGAGTGTAGGTTATCTGGGACAGTAGAGCAGGTAGGTTATCTGGGACAGTAGAGCAGGTAGGTTATCTGGGACAGTAGAGTAGGTAGGTTATCTGGGACAGTAGAGTAGGTAGGTTATCTGGGACAGTAGAGTGTAGGTTATCTGGGACAGTAGAGCAGGTAGGTTATCTGGGACAGTAGAGTAGGTAGGTTATCTGGGACAGTAGAGTAGGTAGGTTATCTGGGACAGTAGAGTAGGTAGGTTATCTGGGACAGTAGAGTAGGTAGGTTATCTGGGACAGTAGAGTAGGTAGGTTATCTGGGACAGTAGAGTGTAGGTTATCTGGGACAGTAGAGCAGGTAGGTTATCTGGGACAGTAGAGCAGGTAGGTTATCTGGGACAGTAGAGCAGGTAGGTTATCTGGGACAGTAGAGTAGGTAGGTTATCTGGGACAGTAGAGCAGGTAGGTTATCTGGGACAGTAGAGTAGGTAGGTTATCTGGGACAGTAGAGTAGGTAGGTTATCTGGGACAGTAGAGTAGGTAGGTTATTTGGGACAGTAGAGCAGGTAGGTTATCTGGGACAGTAGAGTAGGTAGGTTATCTGGGACAGTAGAGTAGGTAGGTTATCTGGGACAGTAGAGTAGGTAGGTTATCTGGGACAGTAGAGTGTAGGTTATCTGGGACAGTAGAGCAGGTAGGTTATCTGGGACAGTAGAGTAGGTAGGTTATCTGGGACAGTAGAGCAGGTAGGTTATCTGGGACAGTAGAGCAGGTATGTGGGGCGAGACACGTATGGCGAGCCATCAGCGAACTGATATAATTATACTATGGCCGTTTTTCAAAAGTCTGTGTGTGTGTGTGTGACGTGTGTGTGTGTCGGTAGCCATAAATGTCGGAAGCCATAATCTAAATTAATATATTCAGCTAAAGAGCACCAATCTGAGCGAATGATACATCGGTTAGCAAGGCAGCTAGCTACTTGCAGACCAATCATAGGTGGCCTGCAGCAGGCTGGGTTGGTTAAGTAGTAATCTCAATAAATAGGACCCAGCAGGAGAGCGGAGAGGATCTACTGTGATTGGTTCTTGACTTACATTGGTAAGAACCAGCAGTGAATCTTAGATTAGCTTTTTTCAGTTCACATATTGTTTATAATCATAAACACAAAATGATTCAATTATTCAATTTTGCAATGTACCGGATGGGTGCTAGCGAGGTAGGCCTAGCAGGTCGTCAGTCCGTCATCCTACAAGTTGGATCTTGACTCTATCATGTGCGTTCATCTATATGATGCAGACCATCCTGAGCCCGTGAACATGAATTGTAAAGGCTATCTCGAGGCTGATTATTTTACACATTTACTTGATACTTGCATGAATGCGTCTTGAGGTAAAATTGCATTATTCTGCAGTTGTTTTGTTATCTGAGAAATTACTGATCAGCAAGCAGGAAATTATAACAGCATCATCGTAACCACTCTGCTGACACTTTGCAGAATAAATTCTACCAGACCATAGCTGCGTGTTGGGAGGACGCCGACCAGTTTGCGGTTCTTCAGTCTGCCACTAGGAGGCGAAATGTCTGAAAGTGAAAATCTTATCCTATTTTGTTATTAATAATGATTTTTAGCTGATACTTAGGTCCTTTACACAATATGTTTATAATGTTTTTTTTGCTGATACCAAGCAGAGTATACTACACCGTAAGGGTGTGTATTTGGGCTTGGGGAGACGATGACCAATCTACAGTTCCCCAGTCTGCCGCTATTAGGGGATGAAATGTCTGAATGAGGAAACCTACAATTTTGTTGTTTATGAATGCTTTTTTGCTGATACTTGGCACTTGGCAGGCAGTCTGTCACTAGGGGGCGAAATGTCTGAAATTACAACCTTCCATTTTAATACGATAGAGTTGCTGCAGTGACCTACTGCACTATAGGTTATGTTTGCGAGGACGCTAACTACTACTCTGCAGTTATACAGTTTTCCACTAAGGGGAAAATATCACACAGTTTAAACCTTTTCCCATTTTATTATTTATCTATTACAACATAAAGCCTTATGTTGTTTATTATTGTATGTAGCTGCAACTAAAGCGGCATCAGTCTGTTTGTTTGAGAGAATGCTCACTTATGTAAAGTTTTGTTAAGTTAATTAATTAATTTATTTATGTTTGATATTGTCCATTGATTGATTGACTGTATAGAAGCTTGTGAACTAGAAGGTTTCTAGTGTTATATATAAATATGCATTGTCTGTCTGTGAGTCTATGAGTCTGTCCAAGCTATACGCTCCGACACACGAGCACCAATCTGAGCAAATGATCGAAAGCTCTCTTCCCGAGCACATAAACTATCGCTATCTCGAGGCTAATTTTACTTGTTTGTTTGCGTGAATGCGTATTTTGTGTGGGGCGAGACACGAATGGCGAGCCATCAGCGAACTGATATACTGTAATTATACTATGGCCGTTTTTCAAAAGTCTCTGTGTGTGTATGTGTGTGTGTGACAACAAGGCATGAACAAGGGCAGCCGTGCCCAATAATATTTCTTGAAGTTGTACATTACTAAAATGGCAGCTAAAGCTAAAGTCATTGACCAAGCCAGTGCCTAGGCTAGCACACAAGGACATGGCCTAACCTGTAGTAGTCTAGTAGAAGGAATAGTGCTCCTTCAATACATCTCAACAGACATCAATTCATTTGCCTGTGCCTACCATAACATAACATATATGCTTGATTTCCAATCACCTCTCACCACAATTATTATTAGTAATTAAAAGTTTCAATTCGATTTGTCTTTCCGTTATCTGGTTATTCAGTTATTGCATTATTAATAAATAAATGTTTAAAAATATATCTTAGGCCAGTATTGGTTGACAGAAGGAGATACGCAATGCGTATCCCATTGCGCCTCATAATAGCCTCTCGTCAACAAGTCAACCCCACCGACTAGCGGCACTGGCTGTTTCAGCTGACGGGGCTCTGTCGAAAAACGCGTCCCTGATGCAGTAAGGGCCCTCTTTTGAGGAGCAATATTATTATTGCCGCGGAACTGCTTCTACTCTAGGCCAGACCTAGCCAGAAGTAGAATCCTCACCAACCATCAACACGAATAGATGAATCTGACACTTGCCCCAATACACCCCCCCCCCCCCCTCCCCCCCCGCCCCAATGACGCAGAGGCAGACCAACAACACACCTCTTCACCTCTACCGATGTCGGAGAGTAAAATACCACGCATTATAGAATACAGGATAAGTTTGATCCAAGCAATGCAACGAAACCTGTAAGTTAGAAAATGCATGGTCCCAATATTTGCAAAACAATTACAAAGTCCTAGTCCGAGTGGCCCACACCCGCTCAGGTGTGCCCACTGCGGATCTTCCGTAGTAAACCAATTTGGTCAGGTCAAATCCAAACATTCACTGGAGATCACCAAATGGGGCGCTATGTGAAATACCGTGCAGACACGATGATGAAATATATCTTACGAAATATGGTTAATAATTAAAACGTGTCGCTAACATTCTCGCTGTGGGGGTTTTAAGGGGTGCTGATTACATTTCTGATGTCAGTTTTCACGTTTACATAAATCTAGTCTGTCTGTCTGTCGGTAATTCTGTTAGTCAGTCTGTCAAAACATAAAAAATAATTCAAATTAACTAACATTCTCGCTATGGGGGTTTTAAGGGGTGCTGATTTCATTTCTGATGTCAGTTTTCAGGTTTACATTAATCTAGTTTGTCGGACTGTCGGTCTTTCTGTCAGTCAGTCAGTCTGTCAAAACTTTAAAAAGAATACAAACTAACTAACATTCTCGTTATGGGGGTGTTAAGGGTTGCTGATTTCATTTCTGATGTCAGTTTACACGTTTACATAAATCCAGTCTGTCTGTCTGTCGGTCTTACTGTCAGTCTGTACTACTGTACTGTGGTTGGCATTACGCCATATACCTAACATTGATAATACAGTCTACAATAAAGCCTATCCTATCTACAGTACAGAATGGATTTTTTGCCATGAAGAGCACTAAATGTCTTTAATACTATCCACCAGTATACCTAGACCAAGAGCCTTCCAATAAAACATGTATTGCAGCATGACGTCCACTGCATGTCTTAGTGTTGTCCATGGTGACATGCACTGGACGTCATAGGCTCTAAGGGGTTAAGCAACACGGTCCCTACTTCGCCCTGTCGACACCCCAGCCATTCTTCACCAATCCTTTTTTAGAGTTTTTAAATTTTTTTGTTATTGGTGAAAGTTCTAGAACATTAGTAGATATGTTCTTTATGATAGCTACCGGTAGTGTTTTTTGCTAGCTAGTATTTTTAGAAATTATAAAAAATGTGAAAGTCCATGATATTTCAGGTTAAACTGTTGAAGAATATATTAATGACCAAAATAATTTCCAAAAATTACTAGCTAGTAAAAAATACTAGCTATATACCATAAAAAATCTACTAAGGTTCTAGAACATTCACTAATATAAAAAAGCAATCAAAATCACAAAGAAATAAAAGTTAAAAAACTCATTCGGGACACTTTTGCTTAAGGAGTCAAAATTGTAGAAAAAATTACCGAAGTTTGCGACGTTTGCGAAATTCGCGACGTTTGCGAGATTCGCGAAGAATCCGTCAGTTTCTGTGCCCTAATGGGTTCGTGCCAAAACAATCAAATCTTACACACTTAACACACACGAACTAATTTAAAGTGGGTATTAGTATGCCTGAATAATTAAATAGAAATTAAGTTAATGAACGCTATTTCAACATGAAATCTACGGAATCAATACACAACACACGCACACTACTGAATTTAAAAATTTATATAGATTGCAACTTATAATTGGCTACCTTTTAATGGGTGACTAATTTAATTATTCACCCCAATATATTTGCAGCCTTTTTAATTTGTGCCTTTAATTGAATCAAACATTAAACTAAAATATATGTTACAATATTGATCTGTCTGTAGCTGGTCAATGAATCCCTCATAAATTTGTTAATTAGTCGCTGCTCAGTCATTGAACATTTTAACACGTGCTGCTCGAAGACCCCACAACGTGGTTATCTGGGACAGTAGAGCAGGTAGGTTATCTGTTATTTAAGCATTACACTTCTTGTAACATAACCTGTCCTTAGTGTTGAGAACTGTAAATGTAACTGAAATTTTATCATTATCAAAACTGAAACTGAAATGCCACATTTTGTAATACTGAAACTTTAATTGAAACTGAAATGCTACATTTTTCTATATTATCCTTTGACCAAGTATCAATGTTGCCAGGGCCAGCAATAACATTGTCCAGATGGTTGAGACCAGCCAGTTATTATTATTTCATAAAAATCGGACAGGCCGACAGTTTAAAATACGTCAAACACAATTTACAGGTTAAAATCCTCAGTAGGTAGGCTAATTAGCTACTAAATCACACATCAATTTAGATCTATTGATCAATAACTTAAATCACATTGATTTGATACACCAAAGTAGTTGAGTATATAATGGCGTCTCCTTGCAAGTGGGAGAGACAGTTTGTGGCACTGATCAATAAAATAGGCGTCCATTCTATCCTTGATGGATGGTTCTCCGGGAGCCACCCTCGACAATATACTTTTGACTGAGTATTTCATCGTTGCCAGTGAACTCAAGTAGGGAAGTGAGAATCTCGCAGATGCTTTAGCGTATATGCTGCCAAGACCAATGTAATTGCTGCCACTACTGGTAACATTGCGTATGAGGGTGATGCCGAGCCCAGAGTTCAAGCTTGTATTTGGGCAGCTCCGCAAACTCATGATTGTCCGAATAGAGGACCTGAACACATCATTGGCAAATATACTACCATTAAATAGCAAATATAAGGTGGAGTTACTGGCATATCGCCCAATACATAACAAACCCCTTAGGAGCCTCCTATAGTGAATTTCCAGGATTTCAATCTGCGATTGTGATAGGGCACCAAGAAGGAATTTAAGTCTATATAAAATCGAGGGCACGCCCACAGCCTTCCACAATCTAACCACTGTCTTGCAGTCCAACCACTTAACGGTCCATGATTTCCTGCGGAAAATTGCATGGACCACCGACATGGTCCTTATGCAGTATTGTAGAGCATCCTGTTTCTTTACGGCAAGGTTGAATCCGAGGAATACCAACTCTTTCGCTTCAGGTATGAGAGTATTATTTAACACCAGAAATGCTGGATGCTGTGATGTTGAGCTGTATATCCACTTCGTCTTGGATTTTTCAATATCCAATCCAATTTTCTTAGTTTCCTCGGATATGATTCTCACCATATATTGCATCTCTAAACCAGTGGAGGCAAGTAACAGAAAGTCATCGGCATAGCTTAATGCACCTAGCCACGTGCTATCAATATTACAGCCAACTCCTTTTGATTGCAACTCATTCAAAATAGAGGCAGTGAATATGTTGAACAAGATAGGTGATAGAACGGATCCTTGTTTTACTCCTTTTCCCAATGTGTAATATGTGTAATTTATCGAATCCCCAAATTTTAGAAAGATTTTGGTGCATCTGTAATAATCACAGAGTACAAGCACGATATGTGGATTTAGAAACTCAGTCAGCCGACGAAAAAGCTTATAGTAATTAACGTCATCAAACGCAGATTTTATGTCCAGCTGACACATGAATATCGACGAGTCACGCTGCTTATAATACTCCACACATTCAAGTGCAAGGGATATAATCATATCGGCACTAAGTTTCTTTTTATACCCGAATTGATTGACGTTCGTATGTGCAGCCGCACTGGAAGGAAAATATAGCGTTAGTATCAAGGCCTCAAATACCTTCGCAAGTAGGTTCACAGTAGCTATTGGTCTATATGAAGTATCATGGAGAGGATTTTTGTTCTTTCCTTTGTAGATATGTGTGATGATTGTTTCTCCAAAAGAAGTCGGAACCCTGCCAAGTTTTATTGCAGCGTTAAATATATTAGCAATGCTGTCTGATAGTGATCCTGGGTATGAATACAACAGATGTTCTGCAACCAAAGAGCCCTTGTCAGGGGCCTTCCCCTTCTTCAGTTTTGAAATAATTTTCCTAACAGTTACAGGAGAGACAGATGGCATTGTGACATTACTCTTATTTCCCTTTAACTCGTTGACTAATCCCACAAGACATTGATTGTCATCGCTTCCAGTAGTATCCTGTTGAAACCGAATTTCAATGGATTGTTGCACAGCCAGTGGTACAGTCACAGCGCGGTTATTACCAAAGTATGACCAGAATCGCTTGGGGCTATTTTTATATAAACTTGATGCTTTCAGCAGATTTGTACGGACCTTGTCCTTTATAAGTTTGCTCTGTAGATGACGAACAACCGCTTTAGAAGATTGGAACGCTTTCCTCAAATGCTCCTTCATCTTATTATCAGTCGCTTGCTTCCACATGCTGTACAAACGTCTTGTCACATATACCCTTTCCTTTAGTGAGGAACAGTTGATCCACGGTTTGCGCCTTTGTCTAATCCGCCTCCGAATTGGTATGTGTCGCTGCGATGCACTAGATAAGATGTCTTCAACTCTTGCAGTATAATAATGGAGATCCTGTATCGTCCATATGCATAATTTGCTTTCATAATTGTTATTTAGCTCTATTAATTCCGTTTCCACCATGTTTGCATATGCTTCAATCTTCTTTTTTGTAGCGCGGTTCCAATTGTAACGAACAATACTCAAGTGTTTTGCAGTTTTTGATGCATCAGGGTTATGTGATTTTGTTGGTGTCTCTATCCCAATAGTTGCTGCTACTGGAACATGATCGGAGTTGTTAACTGAGGGATCCATAGACAACACTTTGCCACTGATATTTAGAGTCCCATTTGATACAGTGACGATATGATCCAGGTAGGAGATGCCTACTCCACTTCTATAAAACGTGTATTTCGGTCCTGAGAATGAAACATGTGTGTCCACTGCTGTCATTCCACAACTCTCTAGAAAATTGTTGAATTTCTTTCCCCTGGACGTGGCAGTGAATCTACTATATCGATTACCCTGAAGTGAACCCAGGTCGGCATTGCAGTCTGAGAGTAGAACAGGTATAGCGGTGTGGTTTTCACTTATTACCGCCTGTACCTGGCCAAGATAATGGTCGTACGTAGCACAGGGTTTACATGCATCTGGTGCATATCCAGAGAGAAACAAATACTCAGCTCCATTGCTCTTTATTGTAGTTCTTATTCCAACAACACTATCACTAACAGTTATTGGAGAGATGTCCGAATAAATAGACTTCCTGACAAATATAGCTACACCACCTCTGTTCATGTAGTTATAGGTTTTATCAGAAGTTGCATATACGCAGTAAAACTCATCATTAAAAACTGTAAGCAGTTCTTTAGCCTCTTGTTGATCTAGCCAGTGTTCCTGCAGCCCCAATATATCTGTATTTACTAATAGCGTATTAATGTAAGCCACATTATTTTCAAAACCACGACAATTATATGTTATTACTCTAATATTGGAGTCAATATCACATTTCACATCCCTCCCAAAATTAATAATTTCCTTTTGACTGCCACGAACAGATCCACATTCGAGTTTATAATTGAATTGTTTGTGATTCTGTTCTTGATTTATGTCTCTGCGCATTCGTTTTGTCCATACCCAGTTCCTACAAGTCCTCTATCAATAATGGATAATATTTATGACTAGAAAGCCAGCAAGCTGGCTATAAAAAAACGAAATCTTAATTCCGTCTCTGTGTTAGTCCGAAGCGAAAAGATGAACAAATATTTAATACCATATACAATCCCGGCATCACTATGAAGCAACCATTTTAATAGAAGCATATAATATGTAAGTATCCTAATAATAATATTCTACAAAACCAGAGAGGGCGCTTTCTCCCTTTCTCTCAATAATGGTTTGATTAATAATAATAATATAATGGAGGTAGAGAGTGGGGGTGTCTGTCAATATAATCGTTCAGTATCAATATGCTGTAAGTCTGCCCGACAGCTGTTGCGATTATAGCTGACTGATTTTTAGTGGAATATTGGATTGAACGAAGACAGAGTTAAAGCTGCAAATATACTTGAAATCCCAACATGTAGAACACGTTATCTTCTAAGCCAATTTTGGCAGCAAGAAGCCCTAACGGTCTCTAATTATAATAAATTAAACAATAAATTATTGTTTTAGATCGACAATTTTAAATTAATTCATTGAATATTGTTGTCGAATTTTATAAGGAAAATGTACAGGCCCTAGAGCTTAATTTTTACACTTGTATGGGTATGTATGGCTGTAATATAACTAAAATCCAGCAAGGTGGCGGCTATAAGACAAACGTAGTGTAGTTGGGTCCCTCCCTATTGAACAGCTTTGCTTACAGTCTGAGAGAGAGATGTATGGGATAGAGTGAGAGAGTAATAAATTTGGCAAGTATTATACTTCTCTGCAGTTTGGGCATATCCATTCAATCGATAGTAGTACAGTAGCTTACTGGCCCTCATGAGTACCAGCAGCTGGTGTTTCTATCGTTGAGTCTGTGGAAATTTTCGTGTTATTGTGCTATTTTACGAAATAAAAAAAAGAGACTTTAATAATTTTTTTCGAAACTTTGTTTTCCACATCCTGGGGTTGAGCTGCGTCGATTGATATAACTTTCATTGACGAACGAGCTATAATTTCGGAGGAGTTAGCCCGATATACCTGCATACATACATACATAGTGAATACTTTTACAGTAAGAAGTCCTAACGGTCTTCTAAAAATCAGAATATTTTTGGAATAATTAGGAGCCCGTTCATAATGAAGTCACACAAATTTCTAGACCCTCTCCACCCCATGCATGTAACATCGCGTCACAAAAATAATTAAATAATAGTGACAGAATGTCGTTGGATATTTTATTCCGATGAACTTGTACTATACTCCGCTGATGTGATGAAAGCCAATGACTTATTGCATAATTTAGCATTTTAAAGGCCCATGTGAACTTTCCCAGAGTGCCCAGGAAAGTCGAAATAAAATGGGTCAACATTTGTTTAAAGGTGTGGGTAGGTGGGTGGGTGGCTTGGTCGATCGGTCGGTCGATCGGTGGGAAGGTGGGATGGTTGGAAGGTGGGAAGGTGGGTGGGAAGGTGGGAATGTAGGAAGATGGAAATGTGGGAATATGGGAATGTGGGAAGAAGGGAATGTGGGAAGATGGGAATGTGAGAAGATGGGAATGTGGGAAGATGGGAATGTGGGAAGATGGGAATGTGGGAAGATGGGAATGTGATAAGATGGGAATGTGGGAAGGTGGGAATGTGGGAAGATGGGAAGATGGGAATGTGAGAAGATGGGAATGTGGGAAGGTGGGAATGTGGGAAGATGGGAATGTGAGAAGATGGGAATGTGGGAATGGGGGAAGATGGGAATGTGGGAAGACGGGAATGTAGGAAGATGGGTGGGAATGTAGGAAGATGGGAATGTGGGAAGGTGGATGGGAATGTGGGAAGATGGGAATGCGGGAAGGTGGATGGGAATGTGGGAAGATGTGAAGGTGGAAATGTGGGAAGATGGGAATGTGAGAAGGTGGATGGGAATGTGGGAAGATGGGAATGCGGGAAGGTGGATACAGATTTCGTCATCTTGGTTCTAATTCCTTCCCGTCGCGTAGTTGGATAAATTTAGGGCTATTTTAGATTATTCTGCGCATTGCGTAAAAATGACTTGTTATGTCCGCAAAAGCTTTTACAAGGCCAGAGATCTTGGTTGATTTCACGATAATAAATTAAGTAAAAATAATTCAATTCAATAATAATTGAAATATAAGATTCTTAGATTATAAGATATTCACATATCACTTTATAATTACAAGCAAAATAAAGTAGGCCTTTATTTTCTACACTTGGGACCCCGTGATTATATTTGACCTAGTTTGTTAGGGCTAACTTATTCATTTCGGGGTGGGGACAGCGCAGTTCTTTTCATTGTGCAAAATTAATACACAGAATTTCCGAAACATCGAACCTCCAAACGAAACAACAGGTCACCTCCAATGATTTACTTTACACGAACTGTTTACAGAGGTAAGTATCCTACTCAATGTTATTCACTATTTTTTTCTTATTTGAATATAGGAAGCCTATGTTATGGCTACAGTTCACCATCCGTGTTTGGTCAGCCTTCTGGCAGTCTGTCTGGCCAAACAAGTAATGCTAGTCACTCAAATAATGCCTTTTGGTAGTTTGCTGGAATATATTCGGAAAAATCGTTCACGAATTGGATCACCGCAGTTACTTAATTGGTGTCGTCAGATCGCGAAGGTAAGTATGCGGCGTTGGTGCGAGTCTCATCATAAGATTAGGTGTGACTGATTTAAATAAATTACATGTCGGTCTTGTGTAAAAATAATAGTGTACCTCTGTACCGGCTAACATTATGCATTTCGATTATTTATTTTGTGTTTAGCTTATATTTTATATGGTGATAACGAATGGTGTCCTTCCTATTAACTCAACCTATATTTATTGTATTTAGGGAAGGTGGACTCCCATTGGTTCAACCTATATTTATTGTGTTTAGGGAAGGTGGCCTCCCATTGGTTCAACCTATATTTATTGTGTCTAGGGAAGGTGGCCTCCCATTGGTTCAACCTATATTTATTGTGTTTAGGGAAGGTGGCCTCCCATTGGTTCAACCTATATTTATTGTGTTTAGGGAAGGTGGCCTCCCATTGGTTCAACCTATATTTATTGTGTCTAGGGAAGGTGGCCTCCCATTGGTTCAACCTATATTTATTGTGTTTTGGGAAGGTGGCCTCCCATTGGTTCAACCTATATGTATTGTGTCTAGGGAAGGTGGCCTCCCATTGGTTCAACCTATATTTATTGTGTTTAGGGAAGGTGGCCTCCCATTGGTTCAACCTATATTTATTGTGTCTAGGGAAGGTGGCCTCCCATTGGTTCAACCTATATTTATTGTGTTTAGGGAAGGTGGCCTCCCATTGGTTCAACCTATATTTATTGTGTTTAGGGAAGGTGGCCTCCCATTGGTTCAACCTATATTTATTGCGTTTAGGGAATGGCCTATCTGGAAGAGAGTCGATTGGTCCATCGCGATCTGGCTGCTCGCAATGTATTGGTTCAGAGCCCCCAACAGGTTCGCATTACTGACTTCGGATTGGCTAGAATACTCGATTACGACGAAAGCGAATTTTTAGCCGATGGCGGAAAGGTAACCCAACATTATTCAACTTTATAGAGGCAGGTTACGAGTTTCGCTCAAACACCTTCAATTTTTGCCTATTTATTTATTTGACCAATTTTTTTTCAGATGCCAATTAAGTGGATGGCATGGGAGTCAATAGTTAATAGGAAGTTCACCCACCAGTCTGATGTTTGGAGTTTTGGTGTAACGATTTGGGAGTTACTGACCTTCGGACTGAAGCCTTATGAAGGAATTGCGGCACGGGACATCCCCGACTTGCTGTCCAAGGGAGAGCGTCTGACCCATCCACCAGTCTGCACTATAGATATCTATATGCTCATGTTAAAATGTAAGTAAACTTGGTTCTCCTTCATAATTATTAAATATAATAAATTATCAGGCGTTTTGCATCAATGATTATGACAGAATAATTATTATTATCTATGGAGAAAATATTAATTTTTATTTTACTCTTGAGATAATTATTTCACTCTCTTATTACCTAAGGGGATAAAACAATTTAGACCTTTCTTTATCACTGTTTGGAAATTGTTTCTTCTTAACTGAGTTAAATAAAAATAATTAATTATTTCTTACATTTGAAAAACGTCAGTACTTTTATTCCATTAAATGTGTGATAAAAAAAAACAATCAACTTTTTCATCAACTGTATTAAATTTTTTAAATATATATGTTTTCATCTTATTATTCGTTAATGCATTAATGTCAAATGGAAATATATCCTTACAAAATAAAAGACTTCCATGCGCTGCCTTCCGCCTTTACTAATGTTAAATAATAAACGTTCTGGAATGCCCACCCCAGCTGAACGCCACTTTCACCAACCTTTCCCTATAAAAGCGGGTAGGAAAAAGTCCCTTTTCTTTCTATTTTGTAAAAGTGGCAGAAAAAATCAATTTTAGAAAAGTAAATTTTCTTTCTCTGGAATTGATTTATTAACAATTTTCGTCGAAAACAAAACATTATAACTATTTTATCTACAGAATTATACTTTTTTGTTTTTGAAATGTTTTATTTAGAATTTAGAATATTATTAAATTACATTACTTTACGTAAAATAATGCTGCTTTATCCCCTTTTATCGTTTTCTTATATCACTTAGATTCAGTTGTTGAGTATAAGACTGAGAGTGAAATAATTGGCCACTTTATTCGCAATGTAATAATATTTATAGATATATTAATACGTGTAATTTTGTTGTTGCACATTTATAATATATAATTTAATTTTAAATCTACAGTAAATTCTGAATAAATCACCATCAGCACCAAATATTAGACCATTTTATAAATTATGTATTCAATTCATTACAAATTGATGAATATATATATAAATAACTCAAAGCCGATTCTAAAAAAATATATAAAATGAATAAAATAAACAAAATAAACACTAGGAAAGTCTGTTGATTGCTTAATAATGTAAAAGGTCAGGAAAATATGCTAAACGTGGGTTGTAATGCCTAAATATCAAGAAATTTGACTATTTATTGCTACTAAATAATTGAATCAATGAATTTTTTAGAATTATTTTTATTTATAATTAATTTTTTATGATGTTTTTGGTTTGTACTCCGTTCATTACTTTTCAATTGGAATTTTTAATTTAGTTCTAAATAGTTAGTAAAAAAGCAGCATCTGTTGGTGGCTGTAAAGGGGTTTTAGATATCGTGTCATATAAATACCGTAAAAATGAAAATTTTGGTTTTAGGATACCGGATAAATTGTATAATCTATCTAAGAAAAATTACAATATGATAAAGGCAAAATTATGTTAACGAACATTTATTTTGAAGAGCAGTTAAATCGCTTCTGCACTCTCCGAAGGCCTTACTACTTAAGCACATTTTTTGATATGGAAATATTAGTTCCTAAAAATTGTTTTAGGGTATTGTCTTTCTCTCTTTTCCGGATAACTGTTGCACATATTGTTTCATTAACTAATTAATTAAATAAAAATACAGGGTCGGAATATAGAATTCTAATATGCTTACTTTTATTATAACAAACAATAATGTTTGTGAAATACAAACATATGAATTCTGGACATTATAGGAAATCTTAATATTCTCTGATATTGTATGTAATGAGAATTTAGTAGTTAAGTAACTAAATTGACATTGAAGTGTCACACTGATAACAAGTGCGTGAAACACCACAAATGTGCGTATAAAATTAACATCTTGTATAATTTACATCATCTATATGTTAAAGTAGTTAACTAGATTAATTAAGTTTTTCATTATAATTTATTTTAAAACGCTTTTCGCCGAAATATAAACAAACAGTGACTACAACCGTGTACTATATGTCTCGGTAACTCTGTATGGTATCGATTTTGGATTCTGAGACCCTTCTTTTAACTGGGTCGTAGATTTCGCATGTGAAGGCAACATATTGGGTTTACTATTCGAGTGGGTTTCCCCGTGTATGGCAAACATCGGATCACCTTGTGGCGAGTCATTATCGTGAACATGGTCTACAATGAGATCAGGATCGTAAGGGGCCGTCGATTGTTTAGAGATCAGTACAGCTTGTATGTATTGTTGGATCAACGTCGATAGTTCGAGAGCTTGATCTACTTTCAGACGGGTTATTCTTTGCATCATCAAGTCTCCGTACTTGATGTCAACATATTTGTCGCTGCCTATAAATGTGTGTCTACAGGAAAGGATGTCTTCCAATTGGTAGGTGATAATAAGTTCGTGAGTGTCATGTTTAATAAAGTGGAGTCCGCCCCGATTTACGCATATCATATTTGCGTTTTTCGCTTTAGAGTCTGTGCTATGTTCTATATTTACAACGCTTGCTCCAAATAAAGGCCACTCATTCAATGTTGTAAGGAAAAGCTGCCTAGCTTGAGACGGTGGAATGTGCCTCATAGCCAAACACGATTTGTGGACTTTCGTGATCCAATCTTTGCGTTTAAGATCTCGAAGAACGGTGACTGGAAGAGTAGAACGGACATCATCTGGGGAAACTACCATGTGACTGTTGGAACACCGACCGTTCACTATATTCTGAAGAGAAGAAAGCAGCGCAATTTCCTCAATCATTTGAGTCGACATCCCACCTCCTTTTACGGCTATCAGGTGACCGTTTAGATAGTCGGGTAGTACCTGGTTATACAGAGCTACTCCGTGAAGTTCACTTTCGATGGTCAGTTTTTGGTACCACAACATTCTTCTTAGCAAAAAGTAATAGTTTGAGTTTGCGCTGTCTAATCTATTGGTTACATCGAGAATGTAATACGAATTGTTGAGGTGTTCAATAGTTTTCCCCTTTTCAATAACAGCGACCAACGAATATTCGTCTCTCTGAGTGTTGCGACTGATTCCGAGTTGGTTGCACAGTAAATCGACAATCTCGTGAACCACTGTGGACGTTTTTGTTTTTAGGTTTACTGTAACCCCACCTGCCAGGTAGTAGCTCTGTCGCCGTGCGTTTCTCCCTGCGACTGTGGCAACTAATTCCACGCGAGTTGGTAAAGTCGCACGACCTCCGTACCGAAATGTTTTATTGAGATTTTGCAAGCAATTCGTGGCTATTGGGTGAAGTTGCTTTCTGGGATTATCGCATCTACTCTGTAAAAACTTCATAAGATACGGTTTGAGTAGTACACTGCATGCGACGTAACAGGTTACTATGGTTAATAATTTCCACCCTTTGTAGCAACTTTCGTGGTTTGAGCTGGTATTTCGCGTGACTTGCTTCAATATCTGACAGTAAACTTCATCTTGCAGCTCGGGATGATCCTTAACCAATCTCAGAATACCCAAAACGTCATCAGCATCATTGTTACCCTTACTCGCGGCGTCTCCCATAAATCTTTGAATGATTTGGAACATTTCAACGGCTGCCTTATTTGTTTTTGTGGATTGTATATCCATGAGGGATGAGTGGATTGGCGATTTCGAGTATCTGACCATTTTACTTTGTTGCTTTATCTGGGTTACAGTGTTTTGACGCCTCATTGAGAATTTATCTCGCAAGTTATCCAGAACTTTTATTGAACCCTTGCTGGACGAACTTATGGAGTCTCCATCTGATCGGTTAGGATGTTGGCGGAAATACATCATGGCAAATTCCGTCAGAGAGAATTTTCCAGTTTCCTCGTTCTCATTCGTATCCTCGAATATATGATCTTTGTTTGTAAATTGAACACTTTGCTTGCTGATTGAACTTTTATTTGATCGGAGTGAATCAAAAGATCGTGAAATTCTCAAACGTCGACTCAAAGATTCTATTGAGGTACTTTTTGTGATTTTAGAAAGACTAGAACGGCGTGATGGATTGAAATCTTCTTGAACTGGAATAGGTTTTACAGCTAACATTGGAAACATTCCAGCTTTACCATTCATTAAACAGCCATATAAATATCCTTCAGGAACCTTTCTTGTGGTGTCTAATCGGATAATATCGCCCTTCCTGATAATCAGTTGACCATGGCCTCTAACTATGGAATCTTCAATGCATTTCACAAAGCCGGATACTTCTAGTAATTCTTCAGTGAATTGTTCAATCATCTTTTTGACTTGCCATCCCCTTTCTGTGTAAATAATTAGATTCCTTCCTTCTGTCGTTACATGGAGTGAAGCATTCGATTTCAAAAATCGAACTTCTCTTAAAGCATCAAATGGATATGACGCAATAGTTTTCAACTGGTCTTTCATGTCCTGACATTCTTTAGCCATGAGATGAAATCCGTTATGTGATACTCCAATGTAGTCTATGTTGGCCATTTGTCTCCCTTGTTGTACTTGAAATAATCTCGAGAAATAAGCTGGCCATTCCCGTGCCATCTCAATGACAATTCGTTTTGATGAACTGCGCAGGGATGGCATCACATTCTGGGTAATTCCAAGCTTGGATAATATCAGCACTGCTGTAGCCCGTTGTTGTGCCGTTAATCTAATACAAGAATCATTAAAAACATCTCCCACGATTTGCAAATAAATCTGATTTTGTACCCATGGGTCGTCATACTTTTCTCCTGGGGTAAAAAACTCTTTACGCAAATATAATTTCCAGGTAGCATTATTGTATTTGAAATGTGGAGAAGTAGTATTGGGAAACAGTTGTGTTTCTATTCCTTCCATTAAAGATACCGGTATATCAGCAATGTTTTTACCAGAAAGCATCGCAGACACTCTCCTTTCCATTGATGCTGTAGATGGAACTGCAACTGGACCACCTGATATTGATTTAATATTTAACTCATGAGCACTAACTCGTTTTCCAACTGGTGCTTGTTGAGCACCATCTGAATCTTGTTGACGTTTCAGTTTTGGGTTTGATGGTATTACATGAATGCCCTTCTGTCTGAGTAACATTATAGCTTGGAGGTGTATTTCTTCACCTTCAGAACCACTGCTTCCATCTGCATCTTCTCTCTTCAGTGGTACACTAGTTTCCATTGCATTTGCATTAACTGGGGAATGCATTGGGGACTTAGTTGGTTTTTTCATTACTGCAGGTGGTTGTGGAGCTGGCCCCTTTTTCTTTGGAGAAACAAATTTTTCAGGGCTAGATACAGAGGTTGGTATGGGAGAAGGTCTGTTATAACTCTCATTGGCAGTTGGCCCATTTTCGATGCTTTGTGATCTTTGGTTTAGTAATATCCTTAATGCTTCTTTATGTGCTTTCTCTTCCATCTTCTTCCCTTTGTCGGCATCGTGAAACAGGCCAACATCTTGTCTTTCATCATCAATATTCCGTATGCGATGACTCAAAACATTTGGTGCAATATCCATATCATCTTCGCTTGCTTTTCTGTAATTTTTGTTCGGCACTGGAGGTGCCTGTGGCTTGGTTGTTCGTTGGGAGGTCGCAGGTTCCTGAGAACCAGTTCCCCTTTGTCTCAGCTGGTCTAATAAAAGTTCATGATTGGATCTTGACTTCTGCTCAAGACGATCTAGCTTATCACCCCCGCCTTGAATACATTTTCTTAGTGTGCCACTGTGAGACATTGCAAAATCACAAACAATAGGTTCAAACAAACTATCAATGTATGAGTCGAGTTTTGTAGAATTTGTTGTTTCAGCTATTGTCGAATAGGCAGAATACGATGCACTGATGGGTGGGAATAGGACGGTGGATGGGCTGGAATGGCATTCTGAACAAGATGTATGTCTGCTGCCTGATGTGCTATTTGTGGATGGTATAGATCGGCTGCTATTATGCATTCCATTCACTAATCTCATTGGTACCTGTATTGTCTCTTCTTCACTTTCTCCACCACGTATCATGCTTCGTAAAGATTGTGTATCAGTCCAACTACTGTCTTGAATCCAGTTAAACTGTTCATCTATATAACCATCGATGCCCACCATGTCTGTGGGTGACATATCATAATCTGGTTCTGGAATATTAATTGAATCAGGAATTGATGTCAACATTGACTCTGATTTGGATATAGTCCGTAAATGGCCACTGTTATCAATGCTCCCAGTGCGGTACGGTTTTGATTGCGCTGAACCTGCACCCCGACTGGTGTCATGTTTTTTTCCTTCTGATATATGCGGTGTCGCAAAAGGTGAAGTGCAATAAGACACAAGGCATGGCAAAGGGAATGTAACTGGAAATTTCGGATGTGCTTCAATCCTTGCTATCAAATCAAGAACAAATTCATGGCCAAATAATTCAATTCGCTGCTGCTTGCTGTATAACACCATGCTCCACCCTGACAAACAGTCAGATACTCTGTGTTCCATCAGAATATGTTTCGCGAGAAGTTCTCCTGTATCCCATGATTCGATCGGGACAGTTACAGTCTCGCCTGTAAGTAAGTTTATATCAACTGCCATTCTACATCTGGAAGTGTTAGCCTTCCATTCCAGGAGGCAGGGTGGATAGCTGCGGCTAATAGGAGTTCCAGACAGCTCATTGGCGAGCAATTTGTGCTGCACAAATGATTTGTATCCATTGTAGGCGAAGTCCGAAACAAATTTCAGAATATATTTGTTGAGATTCGAAGATGCTGACCAGCTACCAAGAGACCCTGATATCAAAGTCCATAGCTTATCCTGAACATTTTGTTCTCTCAGGCCCCATGAATGAGCTAACAGTTGGATAGCGATCTCGTCACGCAATGATTGTGAACCTATAAGTCCCTTGTAGACAATATAATTAGCTAATAGGTACTCCCTTTCTGGAGTGTCGGATCCGTACATATATCTAATAATCAGCTTCGAGAGTGCTATTGCTTCTGATTGACCATACGTTTTAAAGTTGTTGTGGTATGGTTTGGTCAATGGTCTTGTAGATGCTCTGAATGGTGTGTCTTTACCATTGAGTGCTGTAGTGTTGGTTTCCATGTACCTGACCAAGGAATAACTGTCTGTACCGGGTGGCAGCTTCCAGGCATATCGTCGACTAACTATAGGTCCTATGACGGGGTTGAGCAGACGTTCCGCTTTAATCATAGACATACTCTGGTCGTTTGTTGAGGAATAAAGATAAGCCAATTCCGTTGGAATTTCCAACTGATTAAGACTCAACATGTCGGTTATTTTATCGCGGTAGTGTTCATCTACAGACACACTGTTGAGCGCACGTACTGGAGCTTGGCTCTGCGCCATTATAGCAGACTGCGCCGCAATCCTGGCCTGAGCCTGTCGTAATTTTCTGTCCCTTCTTTGGCGTTCCTCAAGCAATTTTTTGTACATTCTCCGGGCTAAAATTCCTCGAATATATGTCTGCAGTATAATAGTCCCAGCACGAAGGCGTAGGTAATGACGCCTAATTACTTTTCCTCTCCACAATGCTTGCATTCGTCTGACCGATTTCCGAATGGCAAGAAATCGTTTTCTTTCTCTAAATCCTCTAGTGAACCTCTGGATAACCATAGTCGCAGCTTTGATTGTTCTCGTCCGTTGTGATTCAAGAATTTGTTCAATTGCCTCCCTCATGAAGACTTTACTCACACCGAGTTGCCAGTGTCCCACATAATGGGGCCCGCTTTGTTTCAAAATTTCTTCGCAAAATTGGCGGTCCTGTGTTCGGAAAGCCATGGCGCCACCTAGACAACGATAGCGTGATGTAAATGCTGAGAAATATATTCGTATTGGATAGCCCAACTTGCGTATCTTTATGGTCTCCAACATTCCAGAGTATCTTAGTTGTTCGACAACGAGGTGACTTTCGAAAGTATTGGGAGATTTATCAGAGTTTGGTTTCAAACAGCGTATAAAGAATGGACTGCACCGGGCCATAGCTTCAATAAGTCCAGTTAGTGACTCATGGAACTTCCCTGCTAATGTTGGGGCCGATGTCCTGCCCTGATGGGCAGTTAAACCTGCTGTTCGTTTACCATAACTCGCCCTCGCTATGTTCAGATTCTGTTGTTCCATAAAAATGTTAGAAATAACTGTATTCTTGGAGGTTGCTAGGAAGCTGATAACATCACTGCGTAGAACGTCTTTGTTTTTTTCAACAAAGCCTATGATGTCATAGGAGACATTCCCAGCAAAGTGTTTAATAATGAATTTTGGAATATCATCTTGTATTTTCGGTGTTGCAAAACTAGAATTATATCGATGGTTTTTCTTTAATTTGTCTAGGAATGTGAAATCGTTTGCCTTTGGGAAGGAACTTTCATCATCAAGAACACTTAGGATACCCATTGGTTTTTTTGATATTAATTCGATGCACTGGACGTTGTCGCTGTAGTTGAGCTGTTTCCATGGTATTCTCTCCCGTTCGTATTCCTGTTGTTCAGATTTAAATACGTGACGGTTGAAGAATTGTTGCAAAGTTTCATTGGCATAGTTGATGCACATTTGTTCGAATGAATTTCTTTGGAACACTTCAAATCCAAAAATATCCAATAAGGCGATAGAGTACATTCCTTTCAGTCTTTTAACGCTCTTTGCTCCAACAATGTAGTTGATTTTCTCTACAAGCCAGTTGAAGAGTCGTGAGTACAATGCTTTAGCAATAGCGTCTCGAGCTCCCAAAGCTTGAGGCAAGGTGAAGGGACTTAGGATTTTCTCTTCCCGTGTTTGGGTGAGTCTGTGGGTCAACGTGCTTACAAGACCTGTCTCAGAGAGCTGCAAGAGGGATGCAGTTCTTTTGAGGATAGACATGGTGGATATTGAAGATATTTCATCCCCTTGGTAGTTTATGTTCCCGAGATACAGAATACCACTTAGAATTCTATGTATACCGTCTATTTCAGTCGGACTGAAGTTTAGAACGTTCATTGCAGACATTAATTTTAAGTAGTCTTGGGTGTCATCTTTTGTGTCTAAAAAAGTTTGTCCACCCTGATTCAAATACCCAAAGTCATTTGGAGCACTTAAGTGGTATTTCTTCTTCTCTGATTCCCCCATCCCAGCCAACATCTCGTAGAAGACATGATAATTGCGTTCACCCGGTGATTGGCCTACAATTCTCGAACGTTCCAGAAGATAGTCTGTAGTCTGGGACCCACTAATCGACCCATCTCGAAAATATATCTCGAGATATTTCCCGAAACGCGAACTGTTATCATTTCTTACTGTCCTCGCATTTCCAAACGATTCCAGAATGGGCGTGGCTTCTAGAATTTGCTCAGTTATAGTATTGATTCGTTGTCCTCGGTTCGTGGCGGCGAGATATTGAAGAACGAGTTTGGTGCTTTCAGTTTTACCTGATCCACTCTCGCCGCTGATGACAATGCATTGATCGCGACGGTTCTTGAACATGCGCGTGTAAGCGTTGCAGGCGATGGCGAATATATGGGGGGCATTTGCGGATATGAGTTGGCCGTCGTATTGTCTTACTGTCGTTTTATCATATATCTCGAGGGGTTTGTACGGGTTAACCGCTACAAGGATGCTTCCCACGTAGGTGTAGATGAGTTGCTGGTTGTAACGCATCTCAATGTTGTGGAGGATGCTGCCCTCGTGCAGATCCGGCAACTCGATCATGTCCGGGCAGCCATGGGGTCCCGGATCGTATCGCTGCCGGACCCAGGACGTATCCGACACCGTGAATACCTGGTCTGATACGCTACTGGATACTGTTATGGTGTTGCCTCGTTGGGTCTTTATTACCCCGGGGATGGGGTATTCGAATTCCGGTACAGTTACCCATACTAGAGATCCGTTATCCATATTGATTATCCAAATAGAATAAATATATTTCCAAATAAAATTCACATTGTTATAGTTAAATAATCATATCATTGTACACAGTTCATTCCAATTATATGAAATAATCAACCAAGTTCAAGTAAAACTATTAAGTAGAATTTTAATTCCATATTAATCTTTTAATTCTTATGGTATTTTGAACACACTTTATAATATATACTGCACTACTTGTAAATTATAATATTGTAATGTATACTAACTTTTGGCACAATATTCGTAACATAATTAGCATTTTGTAGTTATAGTAAGTATATGTGACTGACATTTTTTTTACACTAACACTATGCGAAATTAGTAGCCCAAAGAGAGATACGTCCATTTGAGGAGGACTAATTACCATAAAGTGAAGTAGAAATACTGTACAATGAGTAATACGTATCATGACAAAGGCATTTATCATAAGCCGTTGTCGTTCATGTATTTAATGTTTTTGTCTTAACTAAATGTAGCGCCAACCGTGCAGAGAGAATAGCGGAATAGTTCCCACCGTACGTTACTTTATGTACCTGACTCGCTGTTTCTGGCAAGGGTTATATAGATTCCCTTTTTTATTCGCTACACCTAATCGAATCCAACGTCCTCACAATACAACTTTGCCAGATTTTGGTGGATCCCACTATCTTTCTTTCTCCTAGTTCCTGTTTGCCAGGAATTAGTTGCCTAGAAACCTGTGCTCATGTCGTCGCCCATTGGCCAGTTTATTGAGAATTGTTAGTTGCCCACTTTCTTACAATGTAGAGGGAGTTGACTTATTTCTTCTGTCTTCCTTCCTTGTGGTAAATTAATTTGAGCTCCTTCCAGTAGAACCATATACAATTGTGTCAGTGGACGTGTGACTTTATGACGACGCCCTAACATGGTTAAATCCCTCATATGACGAACGCCATCACTTGTAATAGCCAGAGTTGTGAAAGAATCCTTATTAAATAAGCCAAATATTTCTCGACCGCGATGTTTGGTTGTTTGGTGGTACGGCCTGCGGCGTTCCTTTGTCGCCAGAACTGACGCCCACATCCAAAATATTCCCACAATAAAAGTATGGCCAACTAACCATTGCAAGTGTGATTGATTAATTAGTGCGAGGATATTTCAACAATTAACTGACTAGCTAACATAGCTAGATAGAATTAACATGTTCCCCAACTCTAACAACAATCACACGCGGTACCTTGCTGTTTCAATAGTCTCAAGTACTCACATCAATCACATCCCACTCATGCACAAACGGTTGCGCATGATATCCAGCTATAAATGTATTTAAATAGTACATCTTCATAAGGATAGTATATGTACATACTGTAATTAGCTTTACACTGTTATTAGCTGTATAGTGCCTCCACCCATGCGTGTTGGTTTCTGCACGGCCATCACTATCCCGGCGTTCGGATCGCAATCGGATCGGAAGTAGTTATTTTTATGTAAAATATTTTTCTTCTTCAAATATATCAAAATTCAAACAATTTGTAATTATTCGTTTAAAAACTTAACCATTTCCCGCATGAATATTTACGTGGTTAAACAATTTTCTACTCATTTTCACTTAATTGGTAGTCTGTTATCACAAAAAATTTAAAATAAAAAAAACCCACTCAAATGTATTGAACGTATGAAATATGATACACTATCCATAAAAGACTATTGATATTTAAGAATTATGGTATGTTTTAAATATTAATTATAAGGCTGCATTAAAGGATAACCTCATCCCCTGAAGTCCTAACTCCCACCCCCCCCCCCCCCCCCCCCCATCCCTATTACTCCAGCTCTCTCCTACCCCCAGCCTAACCCTTGTCCTCCTTCCGACTTCATCCCACCTCCCCACTCCTGCTCCCACCCTCGACCCCACTCCCACAACTAACACGGGTTTTGCCTCCACCCCGTTTAGTTCCAAGTCTGGCTAATGCATCACACCCACCCCTGCACTGCCCCAGACGGCCAGACATCAGTTCCTCCCCGCAATATGCAGCCATCTCGCTGTAGTCTACCCACCCATAAATAGCTCTTTTTGTTTCCTAATTCGCATGGTTTATCATATGTAATTTTATACAACCAAAAAACAGCTACTGTATTTACTGTGTCTTGTGGCCGCATAGCATACAAAGGAACAGCAACATACAGTATGATGTATGTTCGAGATCATTGGTTGTTTATCGGCTTGATTTTTTCAGCAAAACGAGAAGAACGAGAACAAGAAGAGGAGATTTTCCATAAGCAACCCTGAATAATATTTGAAATGGCACGAAAATTAATATTTGACTAAAATTGTGAAATGCAGTTCAATTTAAATTTAACCATGTTAATTGTACTTCCTTGCATGGCAGCCGGGTGACTCTCACATAATAAATATAATGGCGTGACTTAACAATAACATAGACAGACATGGGGGGGGGGGGGGGGGGGGGGGGTATTGACGCAAACGCTTGGGCGGATTAACAATGTTAATTATTCAGGACGTGAGTTTGAGCAGAGAAACGTTGCAATTCATCAGTTTTTATAAACTCTTTCAGACATTCAAATTGTGGAATTTTGCCAAACGGCCATTTAATTGTTGGTTTTGTGGTGAGCTAGACGTAATTAATTGCATTACAGCCGCAGTTAGGTTTAATATGTGCCATTATTACTTACGTTCACTAAGTCTACTGTATGTGTACAACACACTGTAGTTACAGTACTAAAACAGATAACATTTACGAGCGCATGAATTAATTATTAAGCGTTATTTATTGTAGTTCTTCTAATTTGAGCAGGTTTAGGTATATAGTAAGAACATAATCCCTCTCTCTTTGGTTTGGTTAGCCGTTAGGTCGAACGGGTTATTAAATATCGCCGTGTTTCGTTTGAAGGAACCTTCCATATTATCATTGCAAATACGGTAATTGAAAGATGGACCAGATAATCTAAGATCCCATTCTTGTCATTATAATAATTCCTTAGTGTGTAGCGAGTTCAGTATACGAACCGAACCGAACCGAATTATAATTCCATGTAATTTCCTTTTGAATAAAGATAAGGTTATTGTAATCCCTGTAATCGTTATTGACCCTCGTTTCCTAAGCTCTCGCTCGATGTCAGTTACTTTTGTCTTTTGAGCTTCGTAGATAATCGATAACTAAAAATAGATTAGATGCTTGGGGCTTAAACACGTAATTATTCCGCTAATAGTACCTAATGCATAGATGGGCGCGCACTTTTAGGCAGGGTATCCGGCACGTGTAACTAATTTCCTCCCACATCCAATAGTACCTCTCAGAGATTTAATCTCAGAGGTTTGTATACTGTAGGTTGTCACTCCTGCTGTAGTAGTGTCCTGCCTGCTCATCGGAGTCGTTGTTTAAGTAGGGCGATGCTTGGTTTTACGAATTTGCTATGAATTAACTCGTGGTATTATGATCATCGTGGTCTTAACCCGAGCAGAATCCGGGTATACTACGTGCTTTAGTGTCCGGTTCATACGATAGTAAATACTGTATACTGCAGGTCGGAACAAGTACCATGTGAAATAGAAATATGAGGATTTACAAATAGGCATAGGACAATGTAATTTCCTACCACACT
>JAUCBJ010007268.1:0-22372 GCA_032718475.1 Nemertoderma westbladi
CATATATTTGGAATTCTTGATAGAAGCATTGTAACAACAAATAAATATCATCCGCGTTACCCCTACCAGACGTGCGTCTTTGGTATTATTACAATAAATGCCCTAGATCCAGCCAATAAACGGAAAGACATAAACATCCACGGAAACGTTGTGTTAAACACAGTTGTGCTCGTTATATTTACTGGAGTTTCGAGCGAAACTTGTTTGACGTACCACCTATGCTCACTCGGCTCGAACGATCCTGGAGTAAACCTACGATCAGAGTCCCGGAATACTCGGTCAAACCTCCTCATTCCTTAGTTGGACCTCAGACCTGCGATCCTGGTGGTGTCGCGGATCCTCGTGGACTGTATTCACTGTTCAAAGATCTAGTGCTATCCTAACAATTAATCGGTAACACTCCGACAGTGATTTCTAACTAGCCGCCCATCTTACCTAGCCGGATTGTGATGCGGACACCTAATATCACTATCCTACCATATGGTCGTCCCCGTTTAACGCGATACAACCCTTCATCAAGGTGAAGGAGAGCTTTGTACGAAACGAGTTAAACGTGATTCTATAAAGATCAAAAAGGAAACCTGCGTTTGTTCAGATAAACGTAAGTTATAACAGTAAGTCCAATCGATAAACGAATTGGCCTTATCTCGGTTCGATTGGGAAATCTCGAATCTCTAAGAAGATATCAAGCTTAGAAAACCCTATTCTCTGCGAGAGTTTTGGACGAACATATCCCATGACAAGCGGAGGAAAATCAGCTCGAGGAGGAGCATATCGAAATGGACGAGACACCGACAGTAAACCCAAACCTTCTAATGCAATCATATTGCACCCTTCACCCAGGAGTTATGGCCCTCCTAGTAAAGTGGTTCCCCCCAAAGAGAAAAGGACTCTTGCTAGCTTTAAAAAACTGCGTAAACGCCGTCCGCGCAAGAAAGACTAACTGTTTAGAGTATCTTTAGGTTTTAGAAACTGTGATTTTTATATTTTATAGACTGAAAATCCCATTTTCTGGGAGCGGTGTAAAAGCCTTTGCTGAATTGCCCCGTTATTTTTATTATCTTTTACATTAAAATACTCTGTAGTTGATTTAATAAGTGTAAGAGACCGTATTATTGCTGTATCGGTGTTTTTAGAGGATCTAAGACCTATTTCCTCCGTATGTGTACTGTGAAAGGCATATTTTATGATTCTATGGCAATTCGTGACGCAAAGGGGTGATAGCTACTCTTGAACAGTAGTTACTATGACTACGGTTAACAGCTGACATTCATACGTGTTGATTTCCTTTGTTCTACGGCGTCTCTCAGTTCAGTCAGCCAATTAGAGCGTTTTTGTGGCTCCTTGTACAGAAAATTTCCGAGAAATGACGCAATGCCTATGTGCAGTGTTTACATTCAGTCCTGAGCCAAAGAAAGAACGGCTTGGAAGTATTTTGTGCTTTACTGTTTTTAGTCTTACACTAGTAGGTTTAATTACAAGGACATATATCCTTTAACTACCTGACTCATGGAATCACTGCTGACTGATCATACATGCTGACTGCTGAAACATTGCAAACTCGTAACAATCAGTGTTCAGTTGTTGTTTTATACTGCTATTTACTGTCAGTTCTTCATAATATGGTTGATGAATTATTATATTTGGAATAACGATAAATAACCCCGAAACCCAATATTCTTGATATACCGAAGGTAAGAGAGAAAGGTTACCAATAACGATTGTGACTTATGTTGAAGTGGTTTGAAGTGAATCTAATGTTATTTGATAGACCCTACATGAGTCAGCCTGTGTTCCTTTTATATGTGACTAAAATCAGTGAAGATTGGCAGATTAGTGTGCAGTATTGTGCAGCATTGTGTATGAGTGAGTCTGTTAAAGAAGCAATTCCTAAAGAATGCGCCATATATGTGAATTATAATTAAGCCATATCGTTGTGAGTAGTTTAAGTCATAACTCTGTTTATATAGATAAAGCGCCACGTCCTAAAGGAACTGTTAATATTACCGAAGGTGAATAATATTGTCAGAGATTATATAGTACTGTCAGTCGAATAATACATTAGGCTTACATAGCAATAAAATTAAACCGTCGAACCCAATCTCCCGGGAATATCCAGCGGGTGAATGATCGCGCACAGATTGGTTTCGACTAGTGTAGTGAATCAAATACTTGTCATAGACTAAAAACTGATTTAATATCTAGAAGACATCTTAATTTGGTGGGTTAAACTGCCAAAAGTCTGAAAGCGCGAACAGTGCACCAATGGAAAATTTAATGGTTTTATTATAATGTTCTGTTTGTCGACACGAGACTTTCGGTGCCGTTTCTACTTTAGTTACTTCTTTGCTGTATAGATACCATAGGCCTAATAATAAATACAATAGAGATGTCAATTAAATATAACAAATTAACTCACATAATACTTTCCAAGAGGTTCCTTTCGTTTCTGCAACCCCACAACGTGTGCATTTAAAACAGTTCGTCTTGACATCGCCCGCAGTTTTTTAATGCTATTATATAAATCAGCCTTTGTACAACTTTTTAAATTTGCAGTAATAATTTTTAATTGTAATATTTTCAAAATTAATATTATAACCGTTTGTCTAAAAAAATATATGTGTGCATTCGAATTAACTACGGCGTAAAAACAACTTTATTCGTACTGTCATTCGAACCATGGTTTCCCATTGAAGGAAACAATAATTGTTCTATCAAAGATCAGCAGTATCTGAAAATAAGTCCAATAATATTTTATTTTAACGTTTATATTGACAAATATTTAAAGAAATCAACAATATAATATGAAGAAATCGAGATTAAATCATCCAACTGTGATATGGTCCGGGATAGGACTAGACTAAGGACTGTAGTAGCAACGGGAGCGACCGTAATCCTTCCTCTTCATTATTGAGTCTATGTGAATCGATTATGATTATAAGGGCATTTATTACAAAATGTATTTAACACAGCTGCCTATGTACTAATATTGATTATTGTAACAATTTAATATGTAAGTTATAGCTTCAGTATAATGAATGCGGACTTGTGTAAATGATCACTAAACTAATTAACCCTACTAATTATAGGTTCTATTATGTTTGTTATTCGTTATTAAGTTTCCCGCCAAATAGGCCGGAACTTGAATTAATGCCCCATTGGATATTTGCCGTAGTAGTTTAGCAACCAAATAACATAACAAATATATCTATGATAAAGCCAACTTCAGGATATCATATGACACTGGCAACAAAGTAGTAGCTAGGTCAGTAGGTACGGCACTGGTTACTTGAAAAACTTCTTGCTTGCGCGTGGCTATAGATTCATTACCGGTATGCATTATGTATTGTGATATTTATTGTTTATGTACGGTAGTAAGTACAGAAGTAGAAGGCATAATCCCTGAAGTAGGGTCACATCAGAGGTAATTTTGAGCTTACTTTAGTATACGAAAAAACATCGTAACTGGTGCTTCTTACAGTCTTACTAATTTCTGTATTTATTCTGTATATGTAAGTACCTAACAGCCTAATGTAGTTAGACACGTAACGTAGTTAGTTAGAGAGTAATAATTATATAGATATATTCGATTGCATAAGCAAATAATTCTGTATTAAAACAAAATGCCTAGAAAGGGTTTGAAAGTGTCTGTGGATCTTCGAATCCACATGGTTTCCTGTCCGGGGGTTGTCCTAAAGGACCGCTCCGACATCTACCTGAGTTTCTGCGTTCTCGGCCACCATCGACACACAATCTCCATTCCCGCCGTCTTCCCGCTCTTCTTTAACCAGCGATTCCATCTTGAGAAGACCTACTACGGCGCCTCGGACCTGGTTGTTTTGGGGGACTATCTCGAGGATGACCACGTCCTCGTTGAGATGATCCAACGCACCCCCTTCTACCCCGGCGGGGTCGTCCTCGCCAGCTACGACAGCTCCGCCCAGGACTTCCTGTTCCCTCAGCCGTCGTTGTCGCCGGTTTACGGAACCCAGGAACGCGAGGTTCTCATGCTGCGCACGATGCACTTCGACGGGATCAGCCCGAAGGTTGAGTTCTCAACGCGAACCACCGTAGAGGAGTTCCCAGCATCGCCGTTGGATGAGCTCGATGATTATCTCAACAAGGATATCGGCGGAAAATATTTCGTCAGCGAGTTGGGGGACTCGAAGCGGCCGAGTCGAGACGCGGTGTTCGAGCGGAGTCGGCGTCGGAGTCGTCATCGATCGGGCGAATCGTCCGGAGTCGATAAACCGAAGTCGTCGTCCCGATCGCGGTCTCTCAGCCCCAGGAAACTGCGAGGCGACGCGGAACGGCCCCCGTTCGTGATCCGTCGTGTTGACAACCCGACCAAGTACCCGCACTCCCTCACCGACGACATCCACCACCACGCCGGGCGGGTCTGCGACTTCCACTCGGGCGAGACGCGCGCGGAACGCGGTAGACAGCGGAGTCGCAAACGAAACGATTCCCGGAGTCGCAGCGGCGTAAACGAGGCCTACCGCCGGCACACCGGGCGGGATTACTACGGGTCCGGGACCAAAGTGGTCCGGGAACCCGTAGACGATGAGTTCTACCAACTCCCGGAACATCTGGGGGCCGCGTCTGGAGTTTCCGAAGTTCCGTCAACAGCCGAGATCGAGGCTAAAATAAGTGAAATTAATAAAAGACTGAGGAAACGCACGTTTGTTCCGAGTTCCTACATCCCGCATTCCCCCATCCGTTCCCCCGCCCGTTCCCCCATCCGTTCCATCTCTCCGCTCTACCGCCCACGCTACTACTACTACGACTACCCCTACTCCACTTACTGGCGCATTCACGACCGCGTTGAACGCGCCCTGCTGGATGCGAAGCTCAGACGTTCCGTCTACTCACCCCCGCTCTACGACACGCCTCTACCGACGGGATCCGACACCGGGCTGTCTAGCAGCTACGATTCGTTGTCGGACCCATACGGGGTGGAACGGCGTTCTGCGTTGTTGGACGACGACCTAGATCGGATATACGGCCGTCTACACCGCCGAGTCAACCGTCATTATTATTATTAGAAAGAAAAAAAAAGTCGAACCATAAACATTCTACATAGCAAATATAGAAAATAATGTTGCATATTCGAAGATATTTTTAATGACCCATTAAATTATCATTATATTGCTTCGCAACTCAATATGCGCCATTTTTTTTTTATTAATGTTCATATTTTTAATGGACAATTAGCATTTAAAATAACGTGTACAAAGTGAACAAGTCTTCTTAAAAGTCCCTTTGTTGCATACAAAACCCTAACGTCATTAAATTATATTATGTTGCTTGTTTGGTTACTTAACTAGTATTATTTAATTAATTAGATTATATGACCTTTAGGCCTAATTGATAATTATAATTATTTTAATTTTATGAATTTCCCCATCATGTTATGAATACAAACATATCCTTCCCTTTCACATGTTGTTTTTTGATGGAGAACACGAAGATATTCCGTATTTTTGATCTTATATTTATATTTTTTTCATCCTAACCTAATCTATTTTACTAGTTTAGTTCAATTCATAAGGCTGACAAATTGTATATTATTTCTACGAATATAAATTGATGGATATTTTAGGTATTATATCTGTAACTATTTATATCAAAACTTTTGTTACAGTTGAAGGCAGCTCCATCCATGCATTCCATAATTATTATAATCTATGTAGATTTTAGTTATTATTTACTGTCCTGTATATTATATATTATCCTGCATAATTTCAAGTCAAACTCTTGCGTAGACATCCAAAATGCCAGTGTATTTAAAACTTTTTAAGATTCACGATAACCACTACCGCAGGCCATATCTGCATTACATCAAGATTAGAAAAGTTGAACTGGCGAAAAAGACCTTTGACACAAAATTATGTCAGAAATAACTACCAAACTTTCACAGAATCATTCCATTAGAGAGCTATGAAGGTTTTCACTTTCCATATTGATAATAAGAATACCAGTAAAACTATTCTATTCAAAATCATTATGACAACTGCGAAACTATAAAAGTCGTTACGACATAATTGGTTTTCTGTGAACTGTCTACGAACAACGAGATTAAAAAGTCTGTTAGTTGTCAACCTTCCCTATTTATGGGGAAAAGTTTGAGGAAATTCGACGATAATTGATTAATATCGATAAAACTACGAAATTATCCGGAATACATTTATACCAGATAATTATATAGCAGGACATGTCATGATCATGAATGTATATAGACTGATTCTACGAAATTGTATTTCTGTAAAAATACAATTATTTGAAAAGCTATGCATAACGTTGAAATTGTACAATTTTTTAACAAGATTTTACGATCTCACATATTTCAAGTAAGACAATTTTGTTTGATTTCAGCTATTTTACTATCACTCATCATTGGTGCCCAACTGCAATAGTATAACCGATTTTTTATCCTTTTTATATATTTTATATTTTGTTAATATATACTGTGTTTGTTAATTTAATACTTCATAGTTAATATTGTATGTTTTATACGCTCATCATTTAATGGTAAATATATTAAATAGTTTCGAAATTATTTATTTTTCCAGTGTTCTATGATACTTTTCATAGTCGGAAAGTCAAATTGTGGATTTGGGAGAGTAATTCATAAATATGGTCTGTAAGATAATGGCCTTTCGTTGTGGGGTAAAATTAAATTTGAGTGTCAAATATTTTGTATGGAGGAGAGAACGATATATAGGAATGTTGTGTGTAAGTGTAAGATAACTTGGAATATGGTAAAGGCACTTATAATTTAATTTGAATTATTGAGCTGGACCTAACTATAAAGTTCAGTCACACAATGAGTGTCGCTTTGTAATTAATTCTGTAGAACAAAAAATGTTTCCCACCCACCATGGCCGTGCGCGAAAGTCGACCAACATATCAGAGATGTTGGAATTTCATGGAATGTGCCAATATCACAACGTGAGGTTGCCAGTGTTTTAATATAAACCAACCTCCCACAACGATACATGAGTCCTAATATAATGGAATTTTAAGTACATAATATGCGGTTGGTTGATCTTCCAACAACAGGGTTAAGTGTAATACAATATAGTATAGGAAGTGATACGCCAAGCGCCAACTAATAACGCACTCGTTCGCCTCAGTGTGTTAATAACTGGAGCGTTAAATATACTTCCAGTTATGTCCATGGAATGAAATGAAGTCTGGCAGAAATACCAATGTACCGTTTACATAGTGCTTTTCTAAATTCCCTATGGAACCACGCCTTTTATGTTATTACATTTGGTATACTGATCATCACTCCTTTCTAATATTCCCAAAAGTTGCACAGTATCTAAGACTACCGGCAGCACTCATCTGAACACAGGTACAGTAGTTGAAATGTACGGGATTTCAATAAAGCTCAACACGTTGATTCTTAGTGTTTATAATGTAGCACAATTAATATAATATGCCTTATTTTGATTAACAATAATAGGCCATTCATGTTTGGCTGTGTTTCTATCTGGTTTTCTCGAAATCCAGTTAATTACCGCGACATGCAGTATAAAACATATCACACACGGTTGATAATAATTAAATTACTAATAACTGCCGCGTGCGTATACGGCTGTGAACACGAGGTCTCACAGTCTAATGAAAATTGGAAAGATATCGTGGATATGGGAGTGAGAGATATGGGAGTAGTGGGAGAGATAGGAACAGGAGAGGCTGGAGTGAGATACATAGGAGTGAGTGGGGGGACGGGAATGAGAGTTATAAACTACGCTACTGTAGTTTTTCAAATTTTTGAATAAAATGACGAGGTCTTCCTAATGATACAATATTGCAGTAATTTTTGCCATCCTCGTTTCGATTGAATTATTCGCCACTAAGTAACTGCTGAGGATCGTGTACTTTCTACATTTCTTTACGTTAAATTGGACTAATAAAATATGCGCATACATATTATAGTATTAATATAATATATAGATTGTCTCAACAGTTACACTGGTAATTTTCTTAATTAACAATGGACATGCACCTGCGCAATTTATTTATAAAGAAGAGTCAGGAAACGCAGCAATCGTATATATCTTGGCTTTTCGTATACATACCTGTCCCTCATCACCATCTCATCAACACTAAAAATGGTCTGCGTGTCAAAATTATTAAAACGTAATGCTGCAATGGTGATTTTTCGTTTCTCTATTTTTGTAGGCTATAAATTTGCCTTTTGGTAATATCATGAAGTACATTAAATTCAAGATCATATTATTACTGTACATTATATTTTGCATTAACCAAGGCAACTTGAGAAACAGAGTGGAAGAGGGTTTACTGTAGAAGATCACCCATATGGTGGTGAACAGGCATTCCTTGGCTTAATGAGCCTTAAAGATTCTCCCATTCATAATATTTGCATTAATTTGACAGTGCCTACAGAAAGCCAATTCATGGTGATATATTTTTTTGTAATCAAACTCAGCAAAAGCGGGTATAACTTTTCGCCGTATCCGTATGCATTTGCCGTATCCGTATGTACATACGCGTATGTGCGTATGTAATGGATTCCTATGGAGAATAATCCGTATGTGATTTTAGAGATTAGGCATTGCGGACATGTAAGTAGTTTTACCAGTAAGAAGTACATTGCACACATGCAGACCGAAGACAGGTAGGCCTACTTAAAGCTAAGTGATTTAAAGAGTGTGGCTGCCGCTACCTTTTGTCAAATAAACAATGCAGGAGAGATCCAGGATGAGTGACAGCTGGTATCCGCCAGCCCCGGGATGCGCGGGCAGTGCAGTACCTATTAACCAGTTAACTCTTCTTGACGCCGCTTGGGAAACTAACCAACTGTGATTTATTTTTGAACTGTTTTTCCACCAACCTGGTTATAGAATCCAGGCGGCTACCAGGATTGTGTTGTGTTATGTTCTGTTGGTTGCTACAATATATGGCACTAACATACTGTAGTATAGACTGATAGAAGCGGCATTTTAACTCATTTTGCTTCACCTCAATAGGCCTAAACTATCTCGCATTCTTGCACTCCCTCAATTTCTTGTCTATCAGTTTAGATTGTTGATGTACAAACCAACCAATCACAGCCAATTTTATTCCAGCATTCTAAATGCTGCATTCTCATTGTCAGTACAGACTGGCGTTGTCATTAGCAAATTACAGTTACTTTGCAGTTTGCACTGACTTTACGTTCTTTGGGGAAGGGACCCCGATAAGTGCAAAATAATATCTGAAGTTTTGTTGCATAATCGGACAAGTTGAAGGATGGGTGTTCAATTGGGAATTCTAATTCCTTAGTTCTAGTTCATATGAATTGAATATACATCGGTACAATATTATCTGAGCAGCTAGTAAAGTATAGGATATTATGCTGCTGTTTATAGGCCTAGTCTGCTAGTAAATTAACAATTAAACAGTTGCCGCACGCTTAGGGCCTAGTTTAAAATTTATAACTGTATAAAAAATTACAATTTTAGATTTAATTAATTAAAGTTCCCGGTAGCTTAATTAAACAATGAAAAATAATTTATTAATTACTCAGGAAACCCGTCGATATAGTGCGGGTAGGTGCATTCTTCTTACAATGTCATGCATCATAACAAAACCAGTTGCTAAGGTAACACGATTCATAACATTGACCATTCGAAAGTGCATACTCAATATAAATATAGGCAGACGCAGACAGACAGACAGACATTACGTTTATTATATTACGTTTATTACATCAAGTATTTAGACTGATCGCCAAGAAATTGAGGTAGTGCAAAGTGCAAGACAAGTTTATTGAGGTGAAGCAAAATGAACTAAAATCGCATTCTGCTCTACATCAATATCTAGGCCTAATATTATGTACAATACAGCAATATATAATATCTGAATATAGGTGATAGGTCTCTATGCTGATATGGCAATATGGTATAGTAGGATCTGCGATTTATTGTTATCTCTGTATCTAGTCTACCTCTGCAAGTTGAGTTGTAAACTATTGGTAAATGTGCATGTTTTGAATCTATTTTGTTAAACATTGTACCTCTCTCTGCCAGCACTGAGAAATTGTCCAAAACAACTTACCTAAGTCTCCAGAGCAGAAATAGGCCTGGTAGGCTGTTAACAATCCCCAGGCCCAGATAAGCTTATCTAGTATCAGAGTATCGGCCCTTCCAACAAAGATTTCGTTTGGTTACCACTTACCGGCAAGTGATGGAAAGTGGAAACTAGTAAAGTTATGCCAAGCTAAAGTTGTAAAGTGGAAATGAATTAATAATTGTTATTTATATGGCAATAAAAAGCAACACTCGCATTGATTGCATCATAAAGGCAGGCGGTAGCGCTCTTACAGACAAGAAAGGTTTCGAAGCACTCCGCTCGGATCAGCTGTGCGCTGTGGTTGCCACGGTAACAGAAGTCCACGGGTCCGGGTTACGGTGTGTGCTGGTACACGGCGCGGGTTCTTTCGGACATCCTCAGGCCCACCAGTACCAGGTGACCCGAGGACAGTTCGGCGAGGGCGGCGCAGTAGGGGCTGCAGTAACGAGACAATCGGTAACGAGTCTCAACCAAACAGTAGTGCGGGAGTTGGTAGCCAGCGGGGTACCGGCGGTGTCTGTGTCTCCGTTGTGTACGATGGGTTGTGCGGACGGGATTCCGACCACGGACGATCGCTCCGTTATCGACCTTATCGGACGGATGCTCCACCACGGGTTTCTTCCGGTTCTCCATGGAGACGTTGTCATGGATTCAGTTCGCGGATGGACGGTGCTCAGCGGCGATACCATAATCGAACGCTTGGTAGCGTCCAACGCTGTAGGCCGGGTGGTCTATCTGACCGACGTTGATGGGGTTTTCAGCGGACCACCGCACAGACCGGAGTCCCGTCTGATTGAACGTCTGGTAGTGGACCGCGACGGTCGGTTATCCGACACGGTAACTACCGACTTACAGACACAGACAGACGTAACCGGTGGTATGAGATTGAAACTGGAGACGGCAGTATTTATTGTAACTAAGTCTCCCAGTACTGTTGTTTTTGTAGTGCGGTGTGGGTCTACATCAGCGCGACTGGCCTGCATCGCACGAACTCCAAACGATTCCGCATCGTTTCGGGCGACAACTATTTCTAAAGAAGGAAACACATAAAGCTTATCGGGTTGTTTATTTTTATTTCTGAATAATCTTCAGATAATGAAGTTAATCTTTTAAGTTCTGCCCTGATTATGAGCCACGGTTTGCGCCCAGGTCAATGGAAATTAATTTTCTCACAATTTATTTGTTATACAATAATATAAATTTCATTATTATTAATTTCGTAATTCAGTTAAATTAAAAAATATATTATAACTGTGTAAAAAGTAGCACTTTTAAGCTTTATGCCCGAGTTTAATTATGTACCAAGCGAGGATGCTGGACTGGACATGGACGCTGAATAGTGAGTGACCTTTTCATAAAATGAATTATAATAATTATAAATATTTAATATAATATCAATAATTATACATAATCATATTGCATTATATCGGCCTTGTAAAGGAACCCATGGACTGGGCAGGGCACATCCCATGGATGCAGCCTGACCCTATGGAAAGCTGCGATTCTCTGTCGACTTAAACTCGCAGGTACACGTCAGTATTATCCGGTGCCAAACTCACATGGCACACGCCTGCCCTGCTTATTAGTATGTTCGGGTCTTAGTCATATGGGCTGGGCGTTAGTATGTTTATATTTGTAAATAGTCTTTGGTAGTACTAGCAGTTGTTGTAGTATATGTAACGTAACTTTTTTTGCCCCTGGCGTTTTAGCCGTATATTTATTATTAAAACTAGTAAAAACAGCTGATGCACATCAGATCGCATAGCAACCACCACCAACAACCAGACAAATATACACTGTTAAATTAGTACTACAGTTAGTATATGATACTGTCTGACTGTCCTCCTAACATACGTTACAATATGTAACGTAACAGTGTAATGGATTAATGTTAAGTAATTATCATTATCTATGTTATAACCTGTGTCAGGGCTGGCACCCGCAGCCAATCCACTCTAAACGACCCAACTGCCTGAAGCTAAAGAGTAAGCATTACGTAAGATAGGCCTATTTTTAATACAGTATATCTTAATAATAAATAATCCAAATACACTAACTGAAAGTAATTTACAGAGATTGGAACAAGTTCGTAATAAAATATAGGAAAATAGTTCGTAATAAAATAGAGGAACAAAGTTCGCTACCCGTTGGAACAAAATTCGCAAATTTGCAATAGGAATACAATTCTCAAAATAACAATAAGAACAAAATTCACGCCACCATTATCCACTTAAGCAACCTATTGTTAATAAGACTGTTATATATCTTAAACAAATAATTAATTCCGTTTAGACCTCTATAATAGTTAATACAAGACATACGTGGTCGGTACACTTTTATATAATATAGTCAGTAGGCTACTCAAACTCTCACACTTAAACACCACAGGAAACCACGTCTGTCGAAAAGCTACGTTTAAACAAAGTTAATGTTAAACAAAGTTAATAAAAATAGTAACTTGTTTTCTGGTTGTGTACATATTAATCCTATTCTCTCTAGGTATGATTTTTCATTTCCAACTGGGTGTGTTACACACTGGGGATTTAACAATTCCTAGAAATTTAATTTAAACTCGAATTGGGGAAGGACAATCAGTTTTGAGTTTATTATTCCCATTATAAATCTGGCCTTTCCAATTAATTTTCTACATCCGATGATGAAATCCCAACAATTAAAGGCGGTACCTTCGATTCAATGACTCACTATTAGTAAGTAAGATTGAAGAATAACTCAGATGTAGCAGTAAACGGTCAGTATTGCAATAATAAACGCACATTTTAATCAATATATATTTGTTTTGTAATAATTAGGCCTCATTTAACAAAAATAGCTGTATTTTGAGGCAAAACTATGCTATGGTTTCGAAACATGATTTGTTTCGATCCTTACATTAAACTATATAATTAAATGCTTCAATAAATTTAACCGTGCTAAGCACGATGAACTGGAGCAATGACAATTCACCCCCTAGCGGCGGACAGAGGAACGGTAAAAGTCTGTCTGTGTGTAGCTCATCTGTTTGTATAGATCCTCCTAGCGGCCTCCTCCTTAGCCGAAGTCCTACACCGTATGGTATGAATCTTGTTTGTGTTGTAGGATGACAATAATATGTATGCAAGTGCAAGTATTGGTGTATGTCAGTTTTCTTATAGAAAGTTTCTGTTTGAAGGTAGGTAACCAGTCTCATCTATAAATATTCTTAGATCGGAAAATCTAAAGATCTCCCCAGTTGCTCGATCTTAAATACTATTTTACGTGGCTTAACATTTTCATTTAAATGGCCTGTAAGTGATTTTAGTTTAGCGTCAGCATCCGAAAAGAGTCGTGTGAACATGTCGTCACGGTAACATATTCCGCAGGTTAGTCTTAGTACTAACTAACTAACTAACTACTGGATCTATCATACATGCTCGACAAATAGCCTCATGGAGAACATTATCATGATGGACCTGTACAGCCCATGACTTTCTTGAGACGCCTCTTAAAGGACACTGGCCTTGATGATGCGACTAATCTCGCGAAAGACATGAGGGATAAGGAGTTGTGGCGGCGGTGCAACTTTGTTGATAAGACGACGTATCATTATTAATGAACGTTCATTGGCGCATGCCAATTGTGGATTGCATTGTAGTGGCAAAAATATTTGTTTAGCCAGCCGCATAGAATCTCAATGTGCAACAGGTCAGGCTGATTATACTGTAGTAAGTATTAGTAGGGCGCCACCTGTAATACAGTAAAACTATCCCTGGCGGGACTCGAACCCGCAACCTCTGGATTAGAAGTCCAGCGCGCTATCCATTGCGCTACAGGGACTTGTGAACATACACTACAATACAAATGGACAACAGATACAATGGGTGAATGAATGGATACAACGCACGGGCGGCTATAATTCTTACCCTTTTGAAAACAGGCTTACTCTACTGAGATGCCTTTTTATCCCAAGTTTCAGGCAGTCCCCCTTTTGAGAGAAGCCCAATATGTCTGTTTTGTTTGATGGGTTGGTGGTCCTGACCAAGGGCATGGCTGGGTAAACAGAAGCCAATTTAGGACGCCAATCTCCGCCATTTCTAAGCAAAAGTCGTATTTTTTACAGACTTCCAACAGATTAAAATCAACATAAAGGAGATGATGTTTCAGAAAGCCACATTACATCCAGTACCGCGTGCTGGTAGCCTACTCATGCGAAATGTGAAAACAAATGGGTATGTTAGGCCCGGCGCACACTAGAGATGCAAATTTTTTTTTAGAATACATTATTTCTTTATCAGACCACGCACACTAGAGATGCAAGATGCAAAAAAGGACATCCTAGATGATCTATTTTTTGCATCTTGCATCTCGAATTATAGAATACATGGTAGACTATGGGAGGCCGTACACTAGAGATGCAAGATGCAGGATAAATTATTTTAAATATACATTAATATAATCAAAGTATAATATATAAAATAAAATACGATGCATCTAGCATCTCTAGTGTGCGGCGGGCCTTAGATAAGTTTAATCAATAAGGGAGTAAGGGAATAAGTAACTCAGTAGTCTAGTTTTTTTTGGTATACGGGATATTATTTTCATAGTAAAATACTGTACGTTGACATTTCAATTTACAATTTAGCGCCAAACATCAACGTCATACATAGTGTCAAATGTCTTTATAATATAATCATCTCACAAGCAATTTATTTGTTAATTTTAATATACCCCAACTTAATGCGCTTCCTCCTTGATTATAAATCAAATATTTCCTTCCCGGATTCGCTCTGCTTGCCAACCCAATCACTTCATCCTGTATCGACCTGCCAAAATAAATCTTGACTACCTGTCACTAGGATTTTCAAGATAATCTTCTTATTATTTCGTATTAAACCTAATTATTTTCATTTTTTTATCAAAAATTCATCAATGGACTACAAAAATTGATAGATTATTAGATCAGGATCGAAATCTCCTATCTATGAATCGCTGCTTGTCATCTCTTCCACCATTGTGTTCCCCCATATAATTGTGGGTAAAATTATTGGCTAAGTCTATGACTTAGCGCTACAGTTGTAGGTACACGCTACAATCGATAATCTATTCTTTAAACTTCCCCTTGAACAGACTTGGTGGCCTCGCGAGGTTCTCAAGGACACTGGACTTGAGAACATAAACGGAGGGATCGATGGTTATTGTACGGCTGATTGTGTCGTTTGTGTCAGCTTCGTTTTTGGGTATATGGTGGCGTTTCGCCGTAGCGCAATACACCACATTGCGACTGACTGATAATGTCACTCACTTAAGACCCACCAGGAACTTTAACCTTATCAGCTCTATTGATTTTCACAAGAGTGATCAAATAATTACCCAATGTTGAGCCTCAAACGTCGCCGGAGATTATATAGTAAGAAGATGGTAAAGAGGATCTCAGACAAAGATAAATCATGTCGGAGTTGCCAGCTTTTTACCTGCAGGGGATTGGAAGAAACTGGTACACGCCAACATAATCGGACAGTGTGAGTACAAAACAAAGACCTAAGACCCACTGAACAAAACAAAGAGCGTTAGGTTCCAAAGAGCGTTAGGTTCCAAAGAGCATTTGGTCCCAAAGAGCAAAGAGCGTTAGGTTCCAAAGAGCATTTGGTCCCAAAGAGCATTAGGTCCCAAAGAGCGTTAGGTCCCAAAGAGCATTAGGTCCCAAAGAGCAAAGAGCGTTAGGTCACAAAGAGTATTAGGTCCCAAAGAGCGTTAGGTCCCACAGAGCGTTAGGTCCCAAAGAGCGTTAGGTCCCAAAGAGCGTTAGGTTCCAAAGAGCATTAGGTCCCAAAGAGCAAAGAGCGTTAGGTTCCAAAGAGTATTTGGTCCCAAAGAGCATTAGGTCCCAAAGAGCAAAGAGCGTTAGGTCCCAAAGAGCATAAGGTCCCACAGAGCGTTAGGTCCCAAAGAGCGTTAGGTCCCAAAGAGCATTAGGTTCCACAGAGCGTTAGGTCCCAAAGAGCATTAGGTCCCAAAGAGCAAAGAGCGTTAGGTCACAAAGAGTATTAGGTCCCAAAGAGCGTTAGGTCCCACAGAGCGTTAGGTCCCAAAGAGCGTTAGGTCCCAAAGAGCGTTAGGTTCCAAAGAGCATTAGGTCCCAAAGAGCAAAGAGCGTTAGGTTCCAAAGAGTATTTGGTCCCAAAGAGCATTAGGTCCCAAAGAGCAAAGAGCGTTAGGTCCCAAAGAGCATAAGGTCCCACAGAGCGTTAGGTCCCAAAGAGCGTTAGGTCCCAAAGAGCGTTAGGTTCCAAAGAGCATTAGGTCCCAAAGAGCAAAGAGCGTTAGGTTCCAACGAGTATTTGGTCCCAAAGAACAAAGAGCGTTAGGTCCCACAGAGCGTTAGGTCCCAAAGAGCGTTAGGTCCCAAAGAGCGTTAGGTCCCAAAGAGCGTTAGGTTCCATTGCCATTTAAAGGAGCAATCGTAAGGGAGTAACCGTATTAACAATTTAAAGGAGCAGGTTAGTAAAGGAGCAGGTTAGTAAAGGTGCAGGTTTGTAAAGGTGCAGGTTAGTAAAGGTGCAGGTTTGTAAAGGTGCAGGTTTGTAAAGGTGCAGGTTTGTAAAGGTGCAGGTTTGTAAAGGTGCAGGTTTGTAAAGGTGCAGGTTAGTAAAGGTGCAGGTTTTTTGGCTTGTTGGGGGATAAACGAAAGTTAACACATAAGATTACGCAGGTTACTTAATTGAGTCATTTTTGTACTTACCCTAATACGGCATGTCCTAGCAAGATGTAAACGTTGACGTCTTTCCACCTATTATATGCCCAAAGACCATCACAATCACATTTTGGTAGTACATGACACCGATTTATCGATTTGATACAGCTCACATTGTTGCCTAAGCACCAGCAATGCGCAGGGCAAAATATATACTTCTGAATAGAATGTACGTACATCGATGTGCAAATTATTTGCCCTAATGAAATTCGCATCACCGTAAATTCCCATATCGTGTCTACTACACTGCAATGTCAGTATTCGCATAGTATCGCAACTCACCATCATATTTGCAAAAATATAGGTGGTTACCGTACAACATTGCGGTAGTGGGTAAACGTTTGTGTATTGCTCGATGATGGCCACATAATAGTATGTATATACACATAAAAAAGAGCTACATTTGTAGCAAAACTACAGTACATACAGACCTGAATCGAAACAAAATATATATTGTTATGAGAATATAATGCAATCATCGCACACATGAAGTTAGTTAAGATTTGGAATTTGTCTCAGTATTTACCAGTTCGGTATCCAATAGTTTGTTTCAGTTTAGACACATCGGTGTATCGACCCTAATCATTGTTGATTGAATACGATACCGAAAGGGGGTGCAGACACTTCGCAGTGTGCGTTACTGTACCGATCCAGTGCCCAACACCGCAGCCCTTGACAGTTGCACTCAAACGCGCGTTTACCTTTCATCTTGCACGGCTGCCCTTTCGGACACGGCTGCGAAGAAAATGAACTTTAACTTAGTCGGCTAGAAATGTTATACAGATTTAATTTAGGCCCTACTTTCTTTCTCGTTCATTTAATCTTCACACCGTGAACCTTATTTTCTGGTGCTACAACAGGTAACATGTAAAACGTAAAATGTAACTGAAACTTCAATAACAATAAATTCTTTACTTATTATCTAAATAATAATTATTACCGGTGTACAAGGCTGAGATTCAAACACATTACAAAATCAAACACTTTATTGAAATTTGAATGGCAGTTTGATCCTTGTATTTCAGATTAAACGCATTATTTTCTAACCAAAACAATAAACGATTATACCGCTACTGTAGTATCTCAACATCGAATTCAACACATTACTGAATTTTATATACATATCTCACTATGATGGGTCACATCTATGGGAGTTGTGGCGGCGCAATTTTGTCGACAAGCCGGCACAGCATTCTTAAAAATGCAGCTGCAATGCAGCATGCCGATACTAGTAGTAGTATAATGGGTCACTAAGCAAGACACTGTAACTGTAGACGTTAGTGTTTAACCGGTTCAGCGCAGCGGTTTAATGGGAACTTATATTCTCTACGGGAGTAAAGAAGAGTTGGGTAGTTCGATAGTTAGTGTGCAACAACGGGAGTGGCGCCTAGAGTGGAATCCTGGAAATGCAATGGTGGAATCCTAGGGTTTCCTCCAGTTTTTCGTGATTTAATTTTCTCGAAAACTTTCTTTACTTTTTATACTACAGTGCAGTATTACCAATGAAGAAAAGAAACTGATTTCATAGCCTATTGAGGCTATTTCCTTTGTTTATTTTGGCCTCCAGCCAGAATACAGCCCGCCCCGCAACATGCAAAATGCTATTTAAAAAAAAAAAAATAAATTTCCCTTTTCATGAAAAGGGAACCGCTATTTACCAATCATTAAAAACTCACAGTTTTTCTGGCGCCCAAACGATACTTGATATTGTAACCGCCGTCGGAAACTAGACCGCTCCATTCCCTTTTCCTATCGATAACATCATCTATTTCACCGTTGGCAGATACAAAATAGGCCAGAAAACCCACAGTCAACAGAAATAGTACAGGTACAAGCTTGGAAATCATCTGTAAACAAAAATAATTTTTTAGGCTTGGTAATTATTATTAAGGAGGATTTGGATTAGACAAAACTTAAAATATCCCTGGCGGGACTCGAACCCGCAACCTCTGGATTAGAAGTCCAGCGCGCTATCCATTGCGCTACAGGGACTTGTTATAGTGTAGTTATCCATTGGTTGGAAGCCAATGTCGGTTCCCCAGCTGATACCTTGATATCTAGATCCCAATATTCGCGAATAAAATGATGTAATACAATAGGCCTGATTAATTAGCACTTAATATTGAAATTCCACTTACTAGAACGCCATCAAGATGGCTTTAAGAACAAGTCAAACCATCCCAAATGTCTCCCGTCTAATGTAATACACAGTCGTCTAAGCAGACAAATCCCAATCACAATTAGTGTGATGTGTGAAATGTTATCCCTAACTGTAACCTGGGAAACAACCCCAAAGAGCAGTTTACTCTGCTAAGGGGTCTTACTGTATTGTAATAAAAAATAAAGAACACTAATTACTGGTTTTGTTAGTTTAATCGACAGCTGTTGTAAACGTCCCAGATATGCAAAAACTACACAGCCTTTACATTTCAATTGAGCTTAAGGCCTGAGTTGTGGACAGTATATTAATTTTATTATTATATTATATTATAACTATGTATAGGGGGCCTAAATAACATGACAATAGGCCCTACTACTTAACATTACACTAACTCGACTGCGAATACAGATAGAACAATTATAATAATTAACGATATACTACTACGGTACTATCGACACGCTGCATTGCTGCTGCATTATGTATATTACATATATATTAAGAATGATGTGCCGGCATGTCGACAAATTGCCGACAACTCCCTATCACCCATGACATTTGCTAGATCATCCGCATCTTCTGCGCCAGAGTCCTTTAAGATGCGTCTCAAGAAAGTCATGAGCTGACCACCATGCTTATTCACTCCATGCACTAGATTATGTAAAGGCTGGTCCTTACGGCGAAAGCAATGTCCTGCTAAGCGGAAGCGGCTCCGTACTAGTGTCAAGCTAGGGGAGACTAATGCAACACCTCCAATGTTGTATAGAGACTGATTGGAGATGTGTGCATTGTGCTTGACACAATGAACCAGGCGCAGCATTCTTGTGAAAGTGTCATCCATATATTTAATATTAGGGTAATCTTATTAGAAAGGGTCTTTCAACATGTTGGTGTAGTTTTAAAATGGGGGTTGTATGGCCATTTCACCCATGCGGGCGTCTTAAGTTGTATATTTACAACCCCCATTGGAAAACTATAACCACGTTGTGAAAGACCTTTTCTAATAAGATTACCCTAATATTTAATATGAATAGGCCTAAGCCACCAACAACGTCGCTCAGGTCAATGCATACCCTACAATCCATAGATTTGGTATCCACTACAGTTAGAGCCCAGCACTGAGGAGTATTGGTACTACTGAGGCTGCCCTAAATAATCGAACTTTGAGATTGCGTATTATTCCATGGGACTTACAAATCCTGGACAGACTATTCAATGCTGACCATGCCTTCCCCTTGCCTATCTGAAGGTCACTTGACTTCTGGAGCCATGATGGTCCCAAGTAGCAAAAATGAAATGTTGTGCAGTTTACTGGTGTAACATTAGCTCTATGCTAAGGATATGAAAGTGTAGTTGTGGGTACTTAATTTCGCGCTCCATAATGGTGATAATATGCAAATATTTGGAATATCGCCCATCGAATCGTTCCCAATTTTTTTATTCAACAACTAGATAACAATTGATAAATAGTTGCGTTTACAATTGTTCAATACATGCAAATGGTTTAATTTCGCGCTCCATAATGTTGATAATATGCAAATATTTGGAATATCGCCCATCGAATCGTTCCCAACTTTTTTATTCAACAACAAGATAACAATTGATAAATAGTTGCGTTTACAATTGTTCAATACATGCAAGTGGTTTCAAGACATTTTGTTTAATACAAAGAACATACATATAAATACATACATTTTGCCGGCCTCAGTGTTAAACAAAAACTACCTAGTAAAAATACAAGCCTTTGTCATTGAGCCAATCGACGGGCCATAGTCGCTTAGGCCCTCTGCTCTATGTTTTAATTTAATACACTGGACAAGAAATTAGTCGGTAAGTTGGACCTTTATAAGTAGTTACAGGTGGTTCCGCCTTTTAACACATTACGTAACGTAGCCATAAGGTTTAGATTACTTAGGAAGATTTCATTAATCAGTAAACTTTATTAAAGGAACCAGCAGCAGCCTACCCAACTATAATTGGTAAATGCACGAGGGAGTACGAAAATTATTGTTGAGTGGCTGCCTTCCCTGCCTTACGCAATTGCTAAGAGAGAACAGACTCCGGGTTGCCTCCCTTTGGAGTTTTACCTTTATCGACAAAACACAGTCATCTTGTGGTATTTCCAGGCCAGCTTTGCGCGTATTAGCCCAACTCAAGCCATAGACTACAGTAGGCCTTCACTAAGTCGCAATATTAGAGCTGCATCTTAGGCCTACAAACCAAGAATATAAAATAAACAGATAGGGGGGAAACTGGACGCAATAAAAATGTATCCCTCTCAGGGGAAATTCGACACAAATAACAACTGATTACTCTCAAAAATAAAACTGTAACCTGTTCTATAGTGTTTAGGTTATTGTTTTGGTTAAAATAACGTGCCACTGTAACCTGCACCTTTCCCTAAATTGAGAATTTAACATTGAGGCGGGATATTAATTCGCCACGGCGGGTTTTGCGTCGAGTTCCCCCCCCCCCCCCCCCCCCCCACCCCCTGTCTCAAAATAATATAATATAATAATAATAACTGTTATAATAAGGGTATGTGTATTCTTGTGCTAACATAAATAAGTAGCACCGCTTTAATAAAATACAACAGATAAGCGCCAAAGAGGTCTTTCAATTACTAACATTTTTCAAATTTATTTCCAGATCTTCACATCAACTATCACAGTCCTCGTGTTCACAATTAATGAAATTGTAGATAATTGGAGAGGCACATACATCTAAATCTATAAGAAACTTTATACATGGGAAAAAAGCAACCAATGAAATACATGCTCCAGCTCCTTGATACATGATTGGATGTGGCATATACGTGACACAGAATGCAGGTGATTGTCAGTTCAGAGTTCAGTCGAGTTAGTATCGGATACAAAATATCAGTAATTTAACTTTCAAAGGTAAATTATTTTGGTGAATTATGAATATAATACGACAATACGTACAAATGTTAAGCAAAGCGGATCCAAGACATGGCGAATGATTACCGGTACCAATTATGAGTAACTTGATGAAAATTCTCCCTGTCATTGCTGTCAACCAAAAACTGTAACAAAGGTTGCTATATCACCAATTATAGTAAAAAACACCTGCATTAATAATACCCACAAAGTCGCAGAACCACTTGATTAACGTGTTTGGACTGTGTTTCCTTAGATCTAGTTGGTACCAGTAGGCCCAATACCGCAGATAATAGGTACATAAATGACAGTTCCACCCACCCACATTGATTGAACACTACTACTAGGATCGGCATGCTGCATTGCAGCTGCATTTTTAAGAATGCTGTGCCGGCTTATCGACAAAATTGCGCCGCCACAACTCCCTATCACCCATGACATTTGCTAGATCATCGGCATCTTCAAGGCCAGTGTCCTTTAAGATGCTTCTCAAGAAAGTCA